>NDFZ01004735.1:0-10290 GCA_002192655.3 Mamestra configurata | reverse complement strand
GGGGAAATCCTCATGGAAATCCTCCACCCTGGGGCGGGTGGAGGGGTCTGTCAGACTCTTACTGACTAAAACCACCCCGGTGTTCCATCTCCCACCTACGCCGGGGATCGCGGGAACGTATGCGACTTCCGCAATCCCCGGCTGGTGCCGGCCCGCCACTGCGGGCCACCTCGCGTCGGCGAGGGGAGTGAGGTGTTTGACTCCCCTCGCTACGTCAAAGAGGGGCGCACGGGAACACCACGCGCCGCCACCTCGGGTCCGGATGAATGGGGGGTGACGGACATCCCCAAGTCCGCCGCCCCTGGACCCAGTTAGGGGGGCCGGAAGAGGGCAACGTATGCCCTCCTCCGACGCCCGATGCGCCTGCTGCGGGCAGGGAGAGCGGTTGTGATCTCCCTCTCCCTTTTGGTATTGTGACGCTGCTCTAACTTCTTGGCCTTCGTAGAGTGATGCAGTCGGGACACATAGAGCAAGGTCGAAGGTATCGCTGGACGTAGCAGCATATTTGGTCCAGTCAGTCCAGAACCACATTGATTGCGACTTCTTCTTCTGTACTTTGATGAAGCCATCCTCATCACACTCTTGCTTCGCTGGACAGCACTGTATCGGATTCCTCGGAAGGGTTTCACAGCGAGCATGTCATGTTACACCGTGTCCTAAAATCCCTGTAATACAAAACACATACCCATCATGTTCGTGCTCGTTTCCATGTAATGACTGCACGTATGCTCGCTTTTCACCCACCTTAAGCATTCAATTCCCCTAAAGGTAACACGTTATCTCAGTCATAGCCGTCACAACTGGCCATGGGTCTTTTAATAAACACCATGTCATAGAAGTCACTGACAGCCCACTTTGCAGAGCCTGCATGGAGGAGGACGAGACAGCAGCACACCTGCTACTAAGCTGCCCGGTAGTCGCTGATTACAGGGCTAAGTACTTCGGAAATCCAGGTACCCTCTGTGAGATAGTTGGTAACACCAAGGCGTTGCTGGCCTTCCTGGGGTGGATCGAATGACACATTTGTCCCACCTGCACGAAGAATACGCGCTTAGTCGTGGAATTGCAGAAACCAGCCCGAGTTACATACATACATACAACACGTTATCTAATCTGTAAAGACTGAAACACACTTCCACGAATTACTGAACTTGGAAACTTCTTGGGAATTGTTTCAGACCCTTTCAAAATTTGTCGAGACTTAGTGCTTCATTATTCAGGGACCTTTTAAATAGAGATGAACTGTTTCATGAATAATTTGTTAATCTTAAAACAGCCTCATTGTGCCTAGTTTATTTTGAGCTTATTTTTAATGGAGGATAGGATTAAAGTCCAATGTAAAAGAGGAGCAAATGACCTGCCATCAACCTGCTAAAGTTGTTGACTCCGGGCTCATCATCATCATCATATCAGCCGAAAGACGACCTCATTATGTGCCTAGTTTATTTTGAGCTGTTTTTTCATTAAAAGAGATGAGCAAGGGTGTGTTTATAGTACACACATTCCTATTTGGCAAGTTATATTAAAGTCCAATGTAAACGAGGAGGAATTTACCTGCCGTAAATATGCTAAAATTGTAGACTCCGGGCACATCATATCAGCCGAAAGACGTCCACTGCTGGACATAGGCCGCCCCCAAGATGGGTTTGCCAAAATCGCTACGCTTGGCAAGTGGATTGGCGATCGCAGTGTAGCTAATGCAATGCACAGAGACTGCTGTGGAATGTGACGGACAGGGGAGGCTTAGTAATAGGGTTCCGTTGTTTACCCATCGGGTACGGAACCCTAAAAAGGTAATCGGCCCAGCCATTTAGGAACAGTTCACCGTTGTTAAGATTACGTGTGAAAGTGACTTTTAATGTCTATTGCTTAATTACCTATTCAGTTTATTTACCAGATTTAAAAGAAAATAACACTTTCTAAAAAAACCTTATTGATTTTCAAGGGATGTTGTGTTACTCAGTTACTGGGTTGTATACCCGGTTAGACTCGAAGCCAACTCAACATAGTTCAGAAACAGACACATGATAACGTCTATCCGAACTATGTTTGTCACACGAAAATAGAAAATTAATTCACTTCCCAATATCAGGCCCTCAAATATGTCGGGATCGTCCTAAATATTTGACATCAAAGTTCCTTCCTGCCTAAGTTTCGAATCAATTAGTCTTATACACATATAAGTTTGTGACGGAGCTGATACGTTGCGGTCTACCAAATGTCTCACCTTGCTTAGAAGATATAAACCTTTAGTTACTTGTAATATATAAATTCAGACTAGAATTTTGACCTTGAAAAGGTCACTGGGAACTTTCCCATGTACATTCCCGTGGGATGATTTCCGACTCCCACGAAAGCACTTTTAATTAACATAATATTTATCTATATTAACATATTATAAATGCGAAAGTGTGTGTGTCTGTCTGTCTGTTACCTCTTCACGCTTAAACGGCTGAACCGATTTAGATGAAATTTGGTATTGAGATAGTTTTAGTCGAGGGAAAGGACAAAGGTTACCTTTTGTCTCGAGTAAAGGGCTTGAAGGGGTTGAAATAGGGGATGAAAGTTTATTTGGGAACCGTCATTATTGAAGATAAATCCATGAATCTTTGTATTACGGCACTATATAAAAAATAAATAATTATGTTCAAGCGTCTTTGAAAAATTACGATATTAAAAATAAAACATGGCTGTCGAAAGTAACTATTCCACGCCAACGAAGTCGCGGGCAGAAGCTAGTCTGTAAATAAAAAGAAATACATACATAGAAACATAGAACCTCCTCATTTTTTAAGTCAGTTAAAAACAGACTGTCCACAGACATTCCCTTCTACCTACGCGATAATTTCAAGCAAAACAAAAGACGATACCTTTACTAGATTACGAGTAACGTGAAAAGACATTAGAACTTAAAAATCAATCAATTTGTTTTCAATTGAATGAACGTAAACCCACTGCTGAGAACCGCTCAACAATATCTCTCATCCGAAATCATTTCAAAATCTGAATTTATTTTCCCTAAACAGGCTTCACCGAAAGGACTCAGATGGAAGTCATACTTAATCCGTAACAATCCTAAGAAAAAGGTAGGATTTGTCACGACAAGCAAAAGTGTGAGAAAAAGATTTTGTCACGTAAATCTTTGAAATTATTTCTTCAAAATTTTCAAGTTGGAATTAGGCCCGTCTGATTTATCAATTTAACCTTATTTTTATCGCCTTCTGTAGTCTTAAGGGATTAGATGTTTCGAGATGTCGTCTGCTTTGATTGAATGTTTATCTTTTTAAGTCTTTTGTTAACAAATCAATATGATTTTACAATTGTGTTTTTTTATTATTTTATTGTTATTTATTTGATTTTATTATTGAAATTTATTTGATTTGAACTTTTTTTTTATTAAAACCCTTGACCTTGCTTGACAGTTAATGGGTTGTGGAGGTCTGGTAGGCAGCCGCTCCACGTAAAATACTGGTATTCAGCTGAATCCGGTTTGACTGGAAACCGACCCCAATATAGTCGGGAAAAGGCTAGGCAGATGATGATTAAAAGGCTTGACCTAACTGTTTTATTTATTTAACATAAAATGATAAGTACGAGTAACAACTAAATACTCAAACAAAATAAATCATTGGGCATCAAAAAATGTCTTTATTTATTCGAATTAATTTATTACATTGAGCTTTCTTTGAAGCGCGCAATTTAATAATATTTTTCCTGTTATCTGTGAATAACGCTGTTGATGATAAATATACAACTAACAATTTAGTTGTATATTTCAATTGTATTTTATATTATGTAATTGTTTGTAATTCAAAATAAATAAAATAAAAAATGATGGTTTTCAAACATGCAATCAGCCTTTTTTCTACTATGTTAGGATCGCCCTTCAGTCGCACCAATATTTTATATGAAGCGACTGCCTATATGGCCCCCCCACATCCCAGTTACTGGGTAATACGCCCCTGGCAACACTTTTCACAGATTTTCTAGCTTGTGAGTATCTATAACGACTGTCAAAGATCTAAAATCGTATGTATTTAATTTATTGTTTTTTAACGCATATAAAGATTCATGGAGACATTAATGGCAGCTAAATACATGTTCATTTTATTTTCGTTCGCTTTTTATTTAAATGTACTGCGTTATTTTTACAGCGAAACAACAGAATTTTGGTGCGTTAACACGGGCAATGAAAATTGATCAATTTTAAGCAAAAAAAAAGTTGCTGCAAGTTAATCCATGCGTTTGGCCAGCAAGAATTGCTCAAAAATTGCCTGTGTAACCCGCCTTCACGTAGCAAGTCTTGGCTACGCAATTGTCAATTGCTGCGCCGAGTACTGAACGTACACGTTTTTACACGCTCCGAATAATTTATCTTCTACAGTTCCATTAATTTAAAACGCATAGCATAAATATTGAAGGTAACATTTTACACACGAGTTCTCTAAGTTAAGAAAATGGGTAGTAAGAAAGGGTTTTTGAAATATCATCCTTCATGTAGGGGATGAGAGTTCGCCATTTTCGCCGAGTTGGAATGCTATTGAGTACACGACTGCAAGAGTTTATAATTTATGTAGAGTTTTAGGGTTTCGAACCTCGGTATGGAAAACGGAACCACTCGGTTGGCTGTCTGGCCTGTCTATCACAGCCAATTTTCTTCGAATTTATTGCACAAATTCAGTTTAAATTTGGTACACATATGTATTTCTGTGACTCTCACACGAACGTGTCACAAAAATTAAAAAAATAAAATTGGGTCACTTTTCAGGGGCAAAATAAGAAAATTCAAAGGAAAGTTGCTTCAACTGCACCGTGTGACATATCAAATCAAACAGCTCTTTGCAAGGGTTTCATAAATATTTATTTCCTAAATTACAAATAATCCGTTCCGAAAGTTATGACTATTGTACTTTTTCGTGTGTTTTGTGCGAGTAAATAAATATTTCCCTATCTCCAAAACGACTGGGCTTAAAATTTTGAAAAGAATACAGATAGAAGAAGGTTTTAGGTTTAAATAAATTTATTCTCATAAGAACTTAAATAACAATTCACTTAAAATAAGATACGTGGTTCTCACATCTAAATAGTATAATATTTGCCTCTAGGGTGTTGGCGACGTTACAGGGTACATACATGTCTCTTGAGTTTTGTTTTACATATTTTTAAGCTATCACACTTCTTTATATCCTCTGGTAAATCATTGAATAGTTGTGCTGTCAGTCAATATTGTTTTTTTTTTGCCGTAATTAGTACATCCACGTGTAGTCGTTAGCAGGAACCTGTTTTTACTTTTTGTGTTGTATGTATGTTTTTGCCTATAGAATAAAGAAGAACCAATAAGCAATCTACGATTTAAAAGTAACATATTAAAAATATATTTATTCGTTCGGAACCGTTTGCACGCGAGCCCGACTCGCACTTGGCCGGTTTGTTTTGGAACGGTTCTGTTTATTTTTCAGAGACATAACTTTGTTTTCTTGAAGGACAGAAGTCTCTTCCATTTATGTAGTCGTTTAATCTTGCCTACTACTAAAATAACAAACTAGAAATCTTCATTTCCCACGAATTCTTTTTCAAACCTAGTCACAAATTTTCACTGAAGATATTTACACTTTTACACTAATATTATAAAGAGGAAAAATTTGTATTTTTGTGTGTGTGTATGTTTGTAAGGAATAAACTCAAAAACGACTGGACCGATATGAAAAATTCTTTCAGCAATGGATAGATACATTATCAGTGAGTAACATAGACTATATTTTTCCCCACGGAAACGGGAACTACACGGGTGAAACCGCGTGACGTCCGCTAGTCTTAAATACAATAAAACTCTTCAGTCCCTAAGAGCAATTTCGAACGTAAATTGCTAAATATCTGTTCGAGAAAATTGCTTTTCCAGTACCTTGAAAACTGTCATCTGTTATTATTTTACCGATAGGACACAAATTGTTTCGCAGAAAATGTAAATTAGAATTTTACCGCAGTTTTTGTCACTTTCCTGTTTATAACATTATTAAGATCGTTTTTGGAACTGACATTTTTAAGGCATTTTAAAATTTAAATTTTTTGTTGAGTGAATTTTGCTACATAGTAAGCATTTACAGAGAGTTGTAATGCATTGAACTATGTTTTTTGAATATGTTGCACAGACTTGCATTATTTTTGGGGTTCCGAACATCCGCAAGAAACGGAACCCTTGTAGGATCTCACGGTCTGTCCGTCTGTCACAGCCCAATTTCTCCGAATCTACTGGACCGATTCTGTTGAAATTTGGTACACATATGAACTTCTGTCACCCATACATGAACGCATTACGTTAATTAATACATTTTGAGTATTGAGGGAGGAAAAACAAAAACAAGAAAACAATAATAAAGTTTTCTATAAAAGGTCTATTAGTGTTATAATAACATGTTACAAAAATAAAATTTGTTCGGAACCTTTGCACGCTAGTAGACTCGCACTTGGCAAGTTTTTTATTGAGATGCTCGACTTTGACCACAATCTCGCCTGATGTAAAGCGATAATGTAGTCGAAGATGAAGCACGCCTGCCTAGAAGTAACATTCACTCTTCGACTTTGAGATCCTCAGGTTGTAGCTATCAGGAAACACAGACTTCGACAGGGAATGCCGCTCGATAGCTATACGCCCTTATTATGTATTCCCAAAACCTTTTGTGCGTATGGGTGGGATGTCCACCATGTCCTTACCAGCGCAGAGTTATATAGGTTGCAGAACGTTACACTGCATAGCACTGTAATGTGTATCAATGCGCTTTGAACAAAATATCAGTAAGAATAATTTAAATCAATCTTGGTATTTAGAAAATGCACTCAAACTGTAACGATGCATCAATACTAAATTATAAAAGCGTTAGTACCTAACTTTGACCGACTGTCTTTTTGTTACTTCTGCACGTGGATTAAGATGCTGATTTGTTACTTTTACACGTGGATTAAGTTGCAACCTGGTACTTGGGTACACAATGTCCTGGATTATGATATCCGTATTGTTTTATCCCGGGAGAAATATTTCACGCTAGGCACACGCTACTGGCAGGTAAATAAAAAAAAATTATGAAAAAAGGTTAAATATAAAAACAGCTTTTCACACGGAACTGATCGACGGAATCCCAAAAATTCAATATGTTCCAAAAAAGGGAACGAAACCCGTTTAACTTTGACACAAATAAGACACTTGACGAAGCTCCCATGTTTCCTTTTCACCCACTCCGTGTCGGGGTAGATACGTTTATTACTGAGCAGAGAATTTTATTTGCACTGGAAATGTGTTTAAGTTACTCGTAAATAGGTACGAGTTTGGCAAAGATATATTGATACCAAAAATATTAATTAACGAAAGGGACATTAAGGAATTTTGCGTAAATGAACCTTTCACTAATTTTCCTAAGGCCCGTCTCAATAACGTATCTACCCTTAACCAACTGCCAAATTACACCACCAACAGAAGCTGAAACATCATGTTTGAAGGGCAAACATGATGTTTCAGCTTCTGCTGGTAGCTTATTTGCAAATTACACCACCAACAGAAGCTGAAACGTCATGTTTGAAGGGCAAACATGATGTTTCAGCTACTGCTGGTAGCTTATTTGCAAATTACACCACCAACAGAAGCTGAAACGTCATGTTTGAAGGGCAAACATGATGTTTCAGCTTCTGCTGGTAGCTTATTTGCAAATTACACCACCAACAGAAGCTGAAACGTCATGTTTGAAGGGCAAACATGATGTTTCAGCTACTGCTGGTAGCTTATTTGCAAATTACACCACCAACAGAAGCTGAAACGTCATGTTTGAAGGGCAAACATGATGTTTCAGCTTCTGCTGGTAGCTTATTTGCAAATTACACCACCAACAGAAGCTGAAACGTCATGTTTGAAGGGCAAACATGATGTTTCAGCTACTGCTGGTAGCTTATTTGCAAATTACACCACCAACAGAAGCTGAAACGTCATGTTTGAAGGGCAAACATGATGTTTCAGCTTCTGCTGGTAGCTTATTTGCAAATTACACCACCAACAGAAGCTGAAACGTCATGTTTGAAGGGCAAACATGATGTTTCAGCTACTGCTGGTAGCTTATTTGCAAATTACACCACCAACAGAAGCTGAAACGTCATGTTTGAAGGGCAAACATGATGTTTCAGCTTCTGCTGGTAGCTTATTTGCAAATTACACCACCAACAGAAGCTGAAACGTCATGTTTGAAGGGCAAACATGATGTTTCAGCTACTGCTGGTAGCTTATTTGCAAATTACACCACCAACAGAAGCTGAAACGTCATGTTTGAAGGGCAAACATGATGTTTCAGCTTCTGCTGGTAGCTTATTTGCAAATTACACCACCAACAGAAGCTGAAACGTCATGTTTGAAGGGCAAACATGATGTTTCAGCTACTGCTGGTAGCTTATTTGCAAATTACACCACCAACAGAAGCTGAAACGTCATGTTTGAAGGGCAAACATGATGTTTCAGCTACTGCTGGTAGCTAATTTGCAAATTACACCACCAACAGAAGCTGAAACGTCATGTTTGAAGGGCAAACATGATGTTTCAGCTACTGCTGGTAGCTAATTTGACAGTTGGTCAAAGGTAGATACGTTATTGAGACCGGACGGTAGAGGCAATTTGGAATTTTGGGTAAATGTCCGTTAATTGATACTTCTGGTATCGATATATGTATCTTTTTTGTTAACATTCGTCAGCGTTATCTTCAGTATCACTATCAAGTATCAACACTATCACTACATATTGTATAACAAAGTATATTGCAGTGATAACTTCTTATGGGAGGGTAAACCGCTTCGTAACGTAACGCGTTACGGCACAAGTCTGTCTGGCTTCCCTTTCTCTCACGCATACGGCAGCGGTAGGCAGGCTCTTCCTCTCTCACTCTAACCCACAGCGCTAGTCGTATTTCGGACAGATGCTTCTCATATTAAATAGTTCAACTTAGATTAGTTTAAGTTATGACTTTTGTCGGGCGTCCCGAGACGCACACGTTTTTTTTTTAATTTGATACGTTTAGACGGCAGTAAAAACATGATTTCTGTTTTGCTCAAGGTTAATTTTATCTTAAATCTAGTGAAAAATGCTACAAGAAGATTTGGTGCACGTTAAAACTGCCCAATTATTAAGTCGATATGCCCTGAGTGGAGTGAGGAACATAAATATTCTACACAAAATCAAGTGAAATACACAAGTTTCGAAAACATATAAAATCCATGCGAAGACTTCAATGTTTTCTTTTACCTGCCCCAATGCTGTACGTACGTCTATTAAATGGCTGTAAAAGAGTTGTGGGAGTATTCTGACTGACGACTTTTATATATTTATTTATTAAACACTTTATTGTACACCTCATAATAAGAACAGGACATTGAAACATAAAATAAGTGTACAATGGGCGGTCTTATCGCACAAGGCAATCTCTTCCAGACAACCTTTGGATGGATTGAACGAAGGGAGATAGATTTAGTTCTGTCAGTGTACAAACGTTTTAAACAATACTAATTAGATATAATAATATAAAATACATAAATACAATACCAATTTATATACTAATAAATATCAAATATATAATTGAGACAGGAGCGGAAAATACCGGCTCTTTTATTTTTTTCCGAATCAATAAAGTTCTTCTGTTAAACATTGAGGAGAATTTTGCAGAGGAACCAAGGCCATCGATACGTATAGGCCGAAAAAACACTTAACTTAAATGGCAGTGGGCACGGCACATTGATCGTACAACAGACAGTCGATAGTCATGAGGTTGTGGAGTAGCAACCGCGTACTGGACAATGCAGCGTTGGAAGGTTCTCTCAAGGTGTACCGACGTCCTGGTGAAGGTTGCAGGCATACGCTGAATTCAAGTCAAAGTCAAAGCATTTATTGCAAATAAACCATTAACAGGTACTTTTGAATTGGCAAAGTCAGTCCGTCAAAAACATGAAGCTATTTGTACGTTCCAAAGCGTAGATCTGTATGGAGAAGAACGTGCAAGAAACTTCACGGACACTCTTTTAAATCATTTTATCTTTACAAAAATCCTGGTTACATTAACCTTGTTGCTTCTATATATGAGAACAATGTAAAGAAAGAAAAAAAACAATTAATGGTATCAAATATTAAAACGAGTCAGTGGCAACTAAGGGATGACCAGATCAGGACGGACCGGTCGATGTGGCGACACTTGGGGTAGGCCTATATCCAGGGGTGCGTGCAGAAAACCTCCTCGTGTGCCTGACGGCTGCTGGTTCCTTACGAATGCG
>NDFZ01004734.1:111994-147705 GCA_002192655.3 Mamestra configurata | reverse complement strand
TGGTCGTTTGATGCTTGCAGGTTGGCGGTATCAAGTGCGTTGAGTTTCTGCGTGTCCCACATATTTAAATAAAATCCTGGGATTCCGGGATTGCATAACTAATCGTAAATAAAAAGCATAAATTAAAACAGTAGAACCCACTTAACACAATGCGATTTCCCGCACAAACCGCCATTTTAAGTCAGTCCCTGCAACTTGAGACACCTTTTCATACTTTTTTCTGATAATAAAATTAGGCTAAAAACTGTCATTTGTGTTGCTATTCCGGTATTTTTTAGATAAAATGTTATTTCCAAAATAGCCACCATCTTAACTTTAGGTAAATATGCATCCGAATATCCAATGTATATTTATAACATTAGCATGTACGGATGTCCTGTCTTTTTATGTCACAGCGTATTTCATTCTGATTCATAAACGACATCCCTATTCTTTTCAGCTACTTCGACCGCGACGTGCGTTGCGTCCGTGAGTTCTTCAAGAAACGTTTCGGATACGTGAGCGAAGATTACCCGAAGTTCAGTGACCTTGAACGGGATGATGAACTCGACACGGAGATCGCATGCTCTGGGTACAAACGCACCAAGGACGTTGATAATGAACTGCTTCAGGTAAATTCAAAATGGTTTCGTTCGTTATCTCCCTATAGGATTTTTCGGACACACAGTAACTGGCCGCACATGTGGCACATGAGTTTAGAAATAGAACGGCTTTGTTTCAGCTTCGCGACTCCGTAACCTCATACCTATATGCCAATCTGTTTCTAAACATCAATGTGTCAAAGTTACTAGTATACTTTTTGGCGACAGTTAAGGACCCAATACAGTCCCCTGCGATATAAATNCGCACCAAGGACGTTGATAATGAACTGCTTCAGGTAAATTCAAAATGGTTTCGTTCGTTATCTCCCTATAGGATTTTTCGGACACACAGTAACTGGCCGCACATGTGGCACATGAGTTTAGAAATAGAACGGCTTTGTTTCAGCTTCGCGACTCCGTAACCTCATACCTATATGCCAATCTGTTTCTAAACATCAATGTGTCAAAGTTACTAGTATACTTTTTGGCGACAGTTAAGGACCCAATACAGTCCCCTGCGATATAAATAATAAAAAACAACGGGTTGCACTCCGGGAGTGCAGGCAGAAGTGAAAACTTGAACATTAACGTTGTGCATTTTTGATATTTTGGAATGGTTAGGGAATAGTTTCGCACGAATTGCATATATGCATGCATTGAGGCATACATTTTCGCCGCGCGGTAGAAAGAGAGGGGATATTACTTCCTCTCTACTCTCCCTCCGTCTTACGAATTTTCGATCAGGTCACGTGTCCTGACGCGAGTTTAACATTTTTTACCCATTCCAAAAAGTGCACAACGTCGCTAAAGAAGTTTTCACTTCAACAAGTGAAATTTAGTCATTTTTAATAAAACTCGACTGCTCTTAGGAATACTAGGGATGATTCTTTAGTAAAAGAAAAACTAGTCACAGAAATGGAACAAAACCTCGAAGTAATGGGTGTACATATATAAAAAAAAACCATCCTAATTGAGAACCTCCTTCTTTTTGGAAGTCGGTTAAAAATATGATTCTATTTAATCCGTTAGTTAGATTATCGAAAAATATTGGACAAGTATTTTTTGCTTTATGAAATCAATAAAAATTTACGAAGCTAAAGCGTCATCAAAGTTCAAGAGTGAAGGCTGGTGAGGTGTCATTTGAGTAACAAGTGTACTCATATGTGACGTCAAACGAGTTTTCAACGCACTGTATTGTCTTCATTTTTCGTTTACGTGAAAAAAGAAAAATACTGACAGACTAATTAGATTTTTTTTGTCATCTACCCTATTATGAATATAACAAACATGTCTGCTTTAATATCCTGTTGTTTTCCAGGAAATGGGTATCGGACTTCAAGTAAGTGATGATGAAGTGGAATCTGATGATGATCAAGAGGCAGAAGGCAAGAACAAAATGACTGAGCAAGACCTAGATGAGCTTAGAAAAGAGGTTAATAAGATCTTTGTTTTCTTACTGATTTACGATTGGTTTTTCTTCCTCAGACTAATTGACTTAAAGTTGAAGGAGAATTAATTAAAAACATTTTTACGCAAAGTTATATATATATATATCTATATATCTTGGGACAGCTCACACACGATCATCCGATCCCTAACTAGGCAGAGTCTGTGATATGGCAACCAGACAACTGATAAACATACTTATATATTTCTAAATACATACATATTATAGACAAATAACACCCAGACACAGAACAAATGATCATGCTCATCACACAAAGATTTGTCCTGGGTGGGAATCGAACCCACAACCTCTGGTTTAGCAGTCAGGGTCACTAACCACTCGACCAACGGGCCAGTCAAGTCGAGTTACTTCTTGTAAATTAATCTAATGTCAAATTTTTAGGTGGACGCCTCTATACAGAACGACGAGCGCCCAATCCATCAGATTACATCAAAAACCGTTAATCTAACCATAGTAGACAAAGAGACCCCGAAAGAAGAAACAAATATAAACACAGAAGAGGATGAAGTAATACCAACACTTGTGGAACCAACAGAAGACGACAATGCAGATCTAGACAAAAACTCTCAAAAGTACAGGTTAGCGATGATCGAGAAAGCTTTATCAGACGTTCGATCAATGAGGACATACACGTCAGCCAGCACAATAGCCCCAGAAGTAGTGAAGCAGCAAGTCAAGAAGAATCTAGAAATAAGACAGAAGAAGATGGAGAGGAAGAAGGCTATTGCGAAGGGAGAAGCAAGTGCTGTCACCAGGTCGAGGAGAGATAATAAAGAAACAATTCGAGAGAGCCATGGCTTGTGGGGATGGGATGAATAAAGATATTGTATTATTTAAATGTCGTTTTATTTCCTGATTCAAATGTCTATGGAGACAAACGGCTCGTATTGCGTCCAATTAACCCGATATTCACAGCCCACACTTTGAAATTGCTAAGTAAAGGTGTGCTCACACAGGCATTTTTAGGTGGCAGTTTCAATAGAAATCAGATATTGCCGTGAATAGATCGGTGTTGCCGAAACGTTATAATTGGCCAGAAATTCCGCAATTAATTGCTTGTGTAAACGCAACTTAAGAGTTTCATACGATTATAAACATTAGGTATCGGCATAAAATATAGTTCAAATTCGTTTGAAATTGCAACTAACGGAAACCAAAGTGCAGTTTGTGATTGCTCAACTTCCTAGTGGACTAAAATCCCAGAGCTGCCTGACCTCCCTTATTTTCTCACTAACAAAATGTGGGAGATAGTGTTATTACTGCTCAACAATACAATGCAATTATTACTGGTGTTGCTGCTGTAGTGTTGGTACTTTTCGCATACCTACTAGCTTTGAATAAGGGTGGTCTGGGATCTCAGTCTATAGGATTTAGTCGTCTTCATTTTCGACTGTTGTCTGTTGTGTTGTTGGAGGAGAGGTCATTCGGTCATCAGTATTCTTGACCCAGTCATGATTCCTTTTGTAAACTAGTTGCAGGTAAGTTTCTACACAAAATATCTGAAACAAATTCCGTTAAGAGTGCAAAAGAATAACTACTGAAGGACATCGTCTACATCTACAAACGATTCTTGAGGTTTAGACTTCGAATTTGTCACCCCAAAGTTTCAAGCTGTGGCCACACTGAGGCAAATCCAAAAGGGAAAGGGGCCACGCGTCTTTTTGATGTTATAATTAGGAACAAGAAGTCACGCGATTAATTGACAGAATCAGCGCGAGCGAGTTTCGTCCCGCATCCCGTGCGGATTCGCTTCAGTTTGACCAGAGCTTTATAGTAAGCCCTTCATAACTTCTTACCTTTTTCCGATCACGAGTGTACCCGTCCAATCGGAACGTGAAGCCGAACACGCTGGTAGATATTTTCGACTCGAACACCGATACGTAGTCGTCTTTGCTATTGAACGGATAATTTCTTAGCTCATAGCGTCCAGCTTGAACGGGACATTTAATTCTGTAACGAAACTTCAGTCAAGGGTAGGTACCTAGGTAGTGCACAAGTCGCTATCAATAAAGTGGAGCATAATTATCTGTTTTAAATAAAATAAGAGTTGGGTATCATCATAGTTGATCAATCAGTCAATTCAGCCTATCGCAGTCCACCGCTGGAGCTCGAACTCTGCTAAAATGTGCCATCCATATCACCTAGTGATGTAGCTCTGCCTACCTATTATAATAGTGTATCATCTACATATGGCTCTGCCTTCTGCATCCGGTACCCCAGCCAGTATTCAAAAATCATCGGTCATTACTCGCCTTACTACCGTCTATAAGTAATTACGTAGGATGATGGTCTCTCACTTTGGATTAGTAAAGTTGAAGAGTGTGCTGAACAAGTTCTGCTCGCTCTCGTCTGCGCCGCAACCGTTGTCCACCACGAAGAATGTCTTGAAGAAGTCACACGTGTCTATGTTACGAATGTCCACGCACTTCTGCATAGTTGCCTAGAAGATATTAGGTAGGTACATTTGCTAATTATTTAAGAAGGAGCGCGTAAGTAAGCCCCGGATAATGTGGAGCCATCTGTTGAACAGGACCGGGCAGTTGTTGAAAAAGGCCTATGTCCAGCAATGGCTGGAGGTTTTGCGAATGAATGATGATGAAGGTTAACGGCAGTAGCGTCCGAACGAATGTAGGCACGTTACGTGTTAAGGCCTATGAATGAGGACTCTTCCCAACTTACCTTTATCTTCCAGCCATTACTAATGTCTTCGGAAATATGGATTACACTACTCAATTCCGAATCGTAAGTCTGAGTTGTAATGCTAAACTCAGAAACCTTTATGATGGTCTTCTGTGGTTCGTAGCATGGCCCTACGCGTGTTACCAACAAATGCGTTGGTGCTCGGGTATTTTCTATAATAACGAAATGAGTGATTAGGAGGACTACTTGAACAAACATTTCTGGCTCTGATCGATTTAAAAGCGACGGTTGATGATGATGTGTAATCGTAGATTAACTTATTGCATGAGGATGTAGGTATATAGTATATTATCATGTATAATGATTTTAATGCTTTTTTAATGAAAGAGTCACAGATGTGAGCACAAAAATTGATTGGTAGCATTACAATTTGACGATAACATCAGATTTAGGTGATGTGAAAGTCCATCCGATCGGATTCTTATCTGTATTTGTGATTCACACCACGCATGTAAGTGCGGCGTTGTCGTGGGACAAAAACCTCGCAGAAAGTTATGTGAAACAAGACAGAATGTGTTTTAGGCGGCTTTTTCCAGCGACGTATACTTTGTATTTATATGAGTGATAAGTAGCTAGTCGTAACACATAAATCGTCTTGAAACATTCATGACTTGTGAGTGAAAAGCCTTGTGATTATTTTGATGAAAAAGGAAACCTTAATACGGATTTTAAAAAAAGGACTTTTGAGTCAGTCTGTGCATGACTGACTGACAATGACAGATGGATGGTAAATAAAAACAAACTAACCTAAATTCTTTTGAATCTTGCAGTTTAACCGAAATACTACAAATTTATATTTATAAAGGAACCATTTCAATGTGAAATTGAATAATCGAAATCAAGAAATCTATCACAATGTCTAACGAAGACAGTAAAATCGATATAATTAAGGTTTGTAAAGTTTCACAATCGGCAATCACATTTCGCCGAATTGTAATCTATGAAAAAGTGAACAAAAAATCAATAAGCCTTTCTAAAAATGCATGTGATATTTTGTATTTATATTTTTATTAAACTGCTTCCAGAAAAGAAAAGAAGCTACATTCATAGCCAGCGAATTAGATAATAATGCCCCAGTCGACGAAATAGTGGGTAATCTAGAAGAAAATAACAAGAAAAAGAACAATGTTTACACACTGTACAGTCAAACTGTGAGACAGAGGCGGACTACAGCCGGCAAGTACCGAGACAACAAACATTTCCTTCTCGTCGGACATCCTTTGAACGTGTTCAGTGAGGAATGGGACGGAGGGCTCACCAGCTCAGGTTACTTTGAAACATTCTCTCACAAGAGTCTGCTGCCCAAAATGATATCGCTCATAAAGAATATCGATAGAAAAGATCCAGTTACAGAGTATATGAAGAAGAAAAAGGTTTGGCTGGACACTATGCAGGATTACAAGAGAATTATGAGTAAGTTTATAATTTTTTCATTTTCTATCTTTATTTCTTAAATGTGACCATGTTATGATTCAAGGGATTAGTAATAATAATAAGTTTATTAACACATAAACCTTTGTAACATACAATACCAATACATTTCACATAGGTACATTAGATTTCGGAAAAGGCAGCACTAATAGTGAAAAACCCTGCCTCCTAAACTAGGGGGACCCTGTGACTTAGGGGTCAGTGTTCTACTGTAACTTCGTGTCACAAAGAAACCTTTATTTATTTATGTGCTAGTACACCTATAANTTGGCAAGCGTTGCTTAACCTTGAAGATCGACCCGTGCGGCTGTTATTAATTAGCCACGAGCTCATCTATACGAGTACCTACTCTCCTGGAAATAAAAAATACAAGACATTTGCTGAACAATAATGAGTCGGTCAGCAATCCCTTCAGAAGCGATCGTTATTTCTTTACCGACGTTTAACGAGCAGTCGTTAGTCGCAGTTCGTAAAACCGTACTCTAGACATGGATGCTGTTTTACTACTTTTCATCTTCGCGAATTTTGTATGATGCAAGGATAACTAACATTCATTTTAGAGTAAAATAATAATAAGTTTATTTACACAAAAACCTTTGTATAGGTACAATACCAATACATTTGACAGGTACATTAGATTTGGGAAAAGGCTGTACGGCCTTTTCCCAAATCTAATGTACCTGTCAAATGTATTGGTATAGTGAAAAACCCTGCCTTCTAAACTAGGGGGACCCTGTGACTTAGGAGACAGTGTTCTACTGTAACTTCGTGTACCGAAGAAACATTTATTTATTTATTTACATGTGTTAATAAACCTATAATGACCTGTTCTAACTAAGAATAAAAATGTGTCAGTATGTGTGTTAAGGGGGTGGCTGTAAGAGAGGGAAGGGGTGGGTGTGTTGTGGATTATAGACAATTACCTATGCAATATTTAGTTCAAGATGCCTTTTTAAAAGCTTTTTATTCTTCTAACTCCTAGATCAATAATTTTTTTTCTGTCAAGCATTAGTCTAATTGGTATAGAATGCCTTGATGCATTAAGTCCGCCCATGTACCACTTATATTGTACATAAAGTTTAAATAAATAATTTGTATAATTTTGTCTCTACCAGGTGTAATGGGTAAAAAACGTAAATATGAATGGATCAATGATGAAGTGTT
Source organism: Mamestra configurata (assembly GCA_002192655.3). Lineage (NCBI taxonomy): Eukaryota > Metazoa > Arthropoda > Insecta > Lepidoptera > Noctuidae > Mamestra > Mamestra configurata. The sequence continues at coordinate 140,361 of NDFZ01004734.1, read as the reverse complement.
ACATTGTCCTAAACAACTGGTTGACATAGCAGCATATTACGAACAGAATCCTGATCCATATTTCGAGAGCAGCTACAACTGGTACTACGCTGGTCATGGAAACATGTTGCTGCTAAGTTTGAGTGGACTTGACTATTTGGTGCACAGTGAATTTAGTTGCTTGTGTAAGTATCTTTTTTTATAAAATATCTTTATCTATACTAATATTATAAAGAGGAAAGATTTCTATTTTTGGATGTAACAAATAAACTTAAAAACTACTGGATCAATTTGAAAAAATCTTTCAGCAATGGATGTCTTTATCTTGGGTGTCAGAGGTGTATAATTATGTGTAACCTTACAATCTGGTATTAAAATTATGTATTGTTAACAACATAGTGATACTATACTAATTGTAAGTTTGGGTAATAAAACATTATTATTATTTATTGGTAAGTATACATTTTTGTATCTCAGCAGTCTGTAGCCTGCCGGTGTTTAAGAATAACATGGGCCGAAGCCAAGTGCTACCCCTGAGAGTAATATAATATCTAATAATAATAATAATAATATCTTGGGACAACTCACACACGTTCATCCGATCCCAAACTAGGCAGAGCCTGTGCTATGGCAACCAAACAACTGATAAACATACTTATATATTTCTAAATACATACATATTATAGACAAATTACACCCAGACACAGAACAAATCATCATGCTCATCACACAAAGATTTGTCCTGGGTGGGAATCGAACCCACAACCTCCGGTTTAGCAGTCAGGGTCACTAACCACTCGACCAACAGGCCAGAAAACCTAAGTTATAGAAAATGTGTCTGCGTTGTTATCATTTTGTGGGAATTTTCGGACAATTCTGCAGGTGTTTAAGATAGGTGCTTTCTGTAGGGTTTGATAGGTGGAGGAAGCTATATCTAGCATTTTTAAAGATTGGTGCAGTTGTTTAGGAACGACACCCGTAGTCGAGATCACTACAGGGATGATGGAAACGTTGCCTAGTCGCCACATTCTACTTAATTCTATTTTCAGGTCTGTATATTTAGACAGCTTTCCGTCTACAGTAATTTGTAAGTTGTGCGTGTTTGGTACTGCTATGTCAATAATTTGCGCTGTTTTATTAATTTTATCTAAAAGAGTAATGGTCTATTGCAATGTGTTGTTTTGTCTGTGAGAATGGCTCGGTCAAAGTACAACTTATGTGTTGCGTTTTCCAGCACCGTTTCAGGAACATATTTGTAGTAAGGTACTGGGGGTGTAGTAATGAATTTATATTTTATAGCAAGTTTTTGATGGATTATGTTTGCTATTTGATCATGCCTGTGTTTGTAGTCAGTCTGAACTATCGCTTTACATGCTCCAGTGATGTGTTGAATAGTTTCGGGAGAGCTATGACACCGCCTACAAGTATCTGTTGAAAGGGGGACTCGCATGATGTGCTTTTGATAGTTGCGAGTTTCAATAACCTGATCTTGGATTGCCGTCATAAACCCTTCAGTCTTAGGGAATAAATCTCCACGCCTGAGCCATTCGTTCGACGCTAACTTGTCGACGTTAGGCTGGCAAAGGTCGCGTCGTGGCGATGTCTTCCTATTATTATGAAAGCTACATTATCAGCGAGTAACATAGACTATATTTTATCCCCATACTCCCACGGGAACGGGAACTATGCGGGTCAAATCGCGTGTCGTCCGCTAATGAATCTATAAAATTGGTTCAGTCTAAATCTGATTCATATCAATATCTGCCTGTTATAAGACTGACTGTTAAACACTCATATTATGAGAACAAAATGTTTCTGAAAAACTGTGTAACAGTACTTTAATCAAATGTTACTCATAGCTTTAATAGTTTTTGTGTTTGTTTTTAGATATTTCTCACTTCATGAGGTACAATCTGTTGATAGAAAACGACACAGTAGTAAAGTTCGACTGTGGAGAAGACCTCAATATCCTTGAAACAATATCATCACAGAACATAATAGCATTGAGAACTAAATACAAGATATTTTTATTGAAAATACAGGAAACTGATGGTGTCATACTAATAGAAAAACTAAAGGAAATGGAGTCAACATTACCTTTCACTGGAATATCTTTTGATGAATATCATAAGAACATATTGTATGTGACTACTTTAGACTACAAACTGACCATAGTCAACATAGACAGGATGTCTGGACGAAGTAGACAGCTACGAGGAAACGTGACAAGTCTGATCGACAATTGGAGCACAGTTCTTGGCTCTGAAAGAGGATACTTCACACATGTCTCGAAAAGTTCCATCACCGTCTATGATAAGAGAACTAACGCTGCCTTTCAACGGTGGAAAAACCTGAGAAGAATCACAGACGATGTGACATGTAACGACATAAGTGTCGCGAGCCACGCCACAGACAAACGCTTACTGTACTTCGGGACGGATCATCATCTATTCCTAATGGATCTAAGGTACAACAAAAAAGAAAAGAACAAGCTAAAAGTTGTACAAAGATGGACGCATGGTATGCAGTGCTTACCCACATACATGTCAGTGTGTAAGTTTGATTACAACAAAGAGCTGGTTACGTTGAGCAGTCAGTGGTGTGAGGACCTGTGTGTGGTCAGTAACCACGCTGACAGACTCACTAGACATACAGACATCAGTAGTGTCACTATACCTTATCGCCCACCAAGTATATTACAAGTTTTAAATGAGGCTAGGGAGAAAATGCTTTGCTGTGATTTGAAAAATCCTATTGAGAATAGGCTATGTACTTCCATCACTGGGTTAACAGTATTAGAACAGGATGATAAGTATAACTTGCTCATGTTAAACTCGCTAGGTGATGTTTCCTATCACACTCTATGTCCGCAGTATATGACTGCCTTTTTCGATGACACCAGCATAGAACTACTAAGTGAATGGAGCCAAGCTTATAAGAGAGAACCAAAAGACTTGGAAGTATCATCTGTAGAAGATATCAGTAATATTTGGAAAAAGTTGAAGAGAATACCATACGATTTTAAACTAGGAGAAAATAAGTTTTATAGGAAAGAGAGCAAGTTTAGTGAAAAGGAGATATATGATGCTGTTGAAGGCGAAGAGATTGAATCTGGACTCTTAGACATTTGGCCCAAGACTCACTTTGAGGAGACTAAAGACGAATCCTCCTTCACTTTATTTTTCAGTAATGATGACAGTGAAATAAAATAAAACAATAATATAATTTATAAACAACTATATTTACTACCTATATGACTGAGTTTTTACAAACAACCTTGCATACATCAAATCAACATACAAACATATTCACAATAAAATTATTTCATCAAGATGGCGACGTAGATGTAAACTTGCGCGTGCGCCGATAAGTACAAGTTGTGGCAAGTTTAGAACTACGTCGCCGTAAAAACCAGTTGGGAACTATCAACCATTCATACTAACAATTTAATTGGTGTTGCGTGAAGCAGCGTCTACTTACAATGCATGTAAATGCAGAGTTGTTAAAGCTTTGCTTTTTGACAAAAGAGCATCAGTAGGTATCCCGCAGAGGTATTCATTCAGTCTTCGGGTACGTCGTTGAAAACTGGAAAAATAAACACACAGTTGATATCTCCCAACCAGAAGAAACAAGTAAAAACCATAGGAATCACTTGATAGGTTTGTTTAATTTCAGCATGCTATAAACCATTAAATAACAAAAATACGTGGATGGTTTGTCTCAAACTTAACGGCGGCTCAGAACAAAGGGCGAGCATTAGCAAATTCATTTGTTGCCTGTGCAGCAACTAGTATATGTCATATCTGCCATTTAGTTTGAATAGAACTATACTTCCTTAACTTAACTAAAACTTGCTGTCTTTTATTATATATTAAATAAAAAAATATTAAAAGACATGACGAAGTTTAAGTTTAGGTTTAAAGACTTCAATAACATTTTACAGAAAACGTAAAACAAGTATATTATTTATATAACAATAATAATGAATACATCAGAATATTTTACTAATTTCATTCTCCAAATCGAACATTAGATTATTCTTAGCTACAAACACTAACAATATGGAAACTTGGTGTATTTCAATAAGTAAACAACTGTTACACATTTTACTATATTTAACAGACTGCATAATAATTATAATTAATATTTCATGGCAGTGTTGGCAAGTACTTGCGAGTTTGAGAGTGGCCATACAGTTTGACCCAAGTCATTAACAATTGCAGAAACATGATTATGTGTTGCACCAATTATGTTTTTGAGTTGTAGTATTCGTGTTTTACACACAAAATGTACGCAACCTTACCAGCAGGCAGCGACATAAAACATGTTGCCGCAACAATTTATTTGAAATGAATACGAGGTTTTATGGCTTGCCTACACCACGGTCGACAGGTCACCCTTGGCATTGCTCAAAGGCGCCATCTCCACGAGCGAGTGTATTGCGGCGATATTGTCGTGCTGCAACTTTACTATGAACGTGTCTCCACACGGCGATGCGACGAGTATTATTGATGAGAAAACTTCAACGACGCGCAGCACACTCGCTGTAAAACAAAACAACTGTTCAACGATTTCCTGTGCATCTGCGGACTTGCGACGGATCGTAGGGCGAGGCCACAACACTGCGTTGGGCGTCGCATCGCAAAAATCTATTTGTAATTGAATTGTAATTGTATTGCTGTGGGACGTCGTTTTTACGATGCGACGCCGCAACGCAGTGTGGTGGTATCACGCGGCGATCCGACGCGTCTCGCATCGTCTCGTGCCAATCGACTATAACAGGGCGGTTCACTCGCTCGTAGAGGTAACGCTTATTAGGCGTTGCACAGGGCGTTCTGTAGTGCTATTCTGTGGAACTCCCACCGTGGAAACTTACGTGAAGTGACTTTGAAGTGAGCTGTCAAACTTCCATATGCTAGAGATTGATTGAGCTTTCACGGCAAGAATTTTACGCTTGTTACGGCGCTCCTTCTCCTCCAGCTGCTGCATGAGCTCACAGCGACTGGTGTGGTGGTGTGTACTGCGGACATACCTTCAGGGACGCTAGCGACGCGTGAAGGTCCGCAGCCAGGAGCGCGTGAGCGGCTGGTCGGGTCCCTTGTGCTCGCGCTCCTTCTCCTCCAGCTGCTCCATGAGCTCACAGCGACTGGTGTGGTGGTGTGTACTGCGGACATACCTTCAGGGACGCTAGCGACGCGTGAAGGTCCGCAGCCAGGAGCGCGTGAGCGGCTGGTCGGGTCCCTTGTGCTCGCGCTCCTTCTCCTCCAGCTGCTCCATGAGCTCACAGCGACTGGTGTGGTGGTGTGTACTGCGGACATACCTTCAGGGACGCTAGCGACGCGTGAAGGTCCGCAGCCAGGAGCGCGTGAGCGGCTGGTCGGGTCCCTTGTGCTCGCGCTCCTTCTCCTCCAGCTGCTCCATGAGCTCACAGCGACTGGTGTGGTGGTGTGTACTGCGGACATACCTTCAGGGACGCTAGCGACGCGTGAAGGTCCGCAGCCAGGAGCGCGTGAGCGGCTGGTCGGGTCCCTTGTGCTCGCGCTCCTTCTCCTCCAGCTGCTCCATGAGCTCACAGCGACTGGTGTGGTGGTGTGTACTGCGGACATACCTTCAGGGACGCTAGCGACGCGTGAAGGTCCGCAGCCAGGAGCGCGTGAGCGGCTGGTCGGGTCCCTTGTGCTCGCGCTCCTTCTCCTCCAGCTGCTCCATGAGCTCACAGCGACTGGTGTGGTGGTGTGTACTGCGGACATACCTTCAGGGACGCTAGCGACGCGTGAAGGTCCGCAGCCAGGAGCGCGTGAGCGGCTGGTCGGGTCCCTTGTGCTCGCGCTCCTTCTCCTCCAGCTGCTCCATGAGCTCACAGCGACTGGTGTGGTGGTGTGTACTGCGGACATACCTTCAGGGACGCTAGCGACGCGTGAAGGTCCGCAGCCAGGAGCGCGTGAGCGGCTGGTCGGGTCCCTTGTGCTCGCGCTCCTTCTCCTCCAGCTGCTCCATGAGCTCACAGCGACTGGTGTGGTGGTGTGTACTGCGGACATACCTTCAGGGACGCTAGCGACGCGTGAAGGTCCGCAGCCAGGAGCGCGTGAGCGGCTGGTCGGGTCCCTTGTGCTCGCGCTCCTTCTCCTCCAGCTGCTCCATGAGCTCACAGCGACTGGTGTGGTGGTGTGTACTGCGGACATACCTTCAGGGACGCTAGCGACGCGTGAAGGTCCGCAGCCAGGAGCGCGTGAGCGGCTGGTCGGGTCCCTTGTGCTCGCGCTCCTTCTCCTCCAGCTGCTCCATGAGCTCACAGCGACTGGTGTGGTGGTGTGTACTGCGGACATACCTTCAGGGACGCTAGCGACGCGTGAAGGTCCGCAGCCAGGAGCGCGTGAGCGGCTGGTCGGGTCCCTTGTGCTCGCGCTCCTTCTCCTCCAGCTGCTCCATGAGCTCACAGCGACTGGTGTGGTGGTGTGTACTGCGGACATACCTTCAGGGACGCTAGCGACGCGTGAAGGTCCGCAGCCAGGAGCGCGTGAGCGGCTGGTCGGGTCCCTTGTGCTCGCGCTCCTTCTCCTCCAGCTGCTCCATGAGCTCACAGCGACTGGTGTGGTGGTGTGTACTGCGGACATACCTTCAGGGACGCTAGCGACGCGTGAAGGTCCGCAGCCAGGAGCGCGTGAGCGGCTGGTCGGGTCCCTTGTGCTCGCGCTCCTTCTCCTCCAGCTGCTCCATGAGCTCACAGCGACTGGTGTGGTGGTGTGTACTGCGGACATACCTTCAGGGACGCTAGCGACGCGTGAAGGTCCGCAGCCAGGAGCGCGTGAGCGGCTGGTCGGGTCCCTTGTGCTCGCGCTCCTTCTCCTCCAGCTGCTCCATGAGCTCACAGCGACTGGTGTGGTGGTGTGTACTGCGGACATACCTTCAGGGACGCTAGCGACGCGTGAAGGTCCGCAGCCAGGAGCGCGTGAGCGGCTGGTCGGGTCCCTTGTGCTCGCGCTCCTTCTCCTCCAGCTGCTCCATGAGCTCACAGCGACTGGTGTGGTGGTGTGTACTGCGGACATACCTTCAGGGACGCTAGCGACGCGTGAAGGTCCGCAGCCAGGAGCGCGTGAGCGGCTGGTCGGGTCCCTTGTGCTCGCGCTCCTTCTCCTCCAGCTGCTCCATGAGCTCACAGCGACTGGTGTGGTGGTGTGTACTGCGGACATACCTTCAGGGACGCTAGCGACGCGTGAAGGTCCGCAGCCAGGAGCGCGTGAGCGGCTGGTCGGGTCCCTTGTGCTCGCGCTCCTTCTCCTCCAGCTGCTCCATGAGCTCACAGCGACTGGTGTGGTGGTGTGTACTGCGGACATACCTTCAGGGACGCTAGCGACGCGTGAAGGTCCGCAGCCAGGAGCGCGTGAGCGGCTGGTCGGGTCCCTTGTGCTCGCGCTCCTTCTCCTCCAGCTGCTCCATGAGCTCACAGCGACTGGTGTGGTGGTGTGTACTGCGGACATACCTTCAGGGACGCTAGCGACGCGTGAAGGTCCGCAGCCAGGAGCGCGTGAGCGGCTGGTCGGGTCCCTTGTGCTCGCGCTCCTTCTCCTCCAGCTGCTCCATGAGCTCACAGCGACTGGTGTGGTGGTGTGTACTGCGGACATACCTTCAGGGACGCTAGCGACGCGTGAAGGTCCGCAGCCAGGAGCGCGTGAGCGGCTGGTCGGGTCCCTTGTGCTCGCGCTCCTTCTCCTCCAGCTGCTCCATGAGCTTGCGCTGGTTCTCGCGGAAGGCGGCGATGGGGTCGTCGAACTGGCTGTAGTATGTCAGCACTTCGCGGACGTCGATCACGTCTGACATCGCTATCGCTGTGGGGAGGGATAATGATATAAGATCAGGCTGCTCCACAATAAGATAGATAGTTTAGTAATCAGAATTAACCAATTTAGCGGCATCAACTAAAGACCTAACGTCAAACAAATCCTACATCGCGGTATAAACATTCTCGAATTCGAACATATAAAACCGCCGTGGTGCGGGGCGTGACTCGGCGCGAGGTGCGGGGCGTGACTCGGCGCGAGGTGCGGGGCGTGACTCGGCGCGTGGTGCGGGGCGTGACTCGGCGCGAGGTGCGGGGCGTGACTCGGCGCGAGGTGCGGGGCGTGACTCGGCGCGTGGTGCGGGGCGTGACTCGGCGCGAGGTGCGGGGCGTGACTCGGCGCGAGGTGCGGGGCGTGACTCGGCGCGTGGTGCGGGGCGTGACTCGGCGCGAGGTGCGGGGCGTGACTCGGCGCGAGGTGCGGGGCGTGACTCGGCGCGTGGTGCGGGGCGTGACTCGGCGCGAGGTGCGGGGCGTGACTCGGCGCGAGGTGCGGGGCGTGACTCGGCGCGTGGTGCGGGGCGTGACTCGGCGCGAGGTGCGGGGCGTGACTCGGCGCGAGGTGCGGGGCGTGACTCGGCGCGTGGTGCGGGGCGTGACTCGGCGCGAGGTGCGGGGCGTGACTCGGCGCGAGGTGCGGGGCGTGACTCGGCGCGTGGTGCGGGGCGTGACTCGGCGCGAGGTGCGGGGCGTGACTCGGCGCGAGGTGCGGGGCGTGACTCGGCGCGTGGTGCGGGGCGTGACTCGGCGCGAGGTGCGGGGCGTGACTCGGCGCGAGGTGCGGGGCGTGACTCGGCGCGTGGTGCGGGGCGTGACTCGGCGCGAGGTGCGGGGCGTGACTCGGCGCGAGGTGCGGGGCGTGACTCGGCGCGTGGTGCGGGGCGTGACTCGGCGCGAGGTGCGGGGCGTGACTCGGCGCGAGGTGCGGGGCGTGACTCGGCGCGTGGTGCGGGGCGTGACTCGGCGCGAGGTGCGGGGCGTGACTCGGCGCGAGGTGCGGGGCGTGACTCGGCGCGTGGTGCGGGGCGTGACTCGGCGCGAGGTGCGGGGCGTGACTCGGCGCGAGGTGCGGGGCGTGACTCGGCGCGTGGTGCGGGGCGTGACTCGGCGCGAGGTGCGGGGCGTGACTCGGCGCGAGGTGCGGGGCGTGACTCGGCGCGAGGTGCGGGGCGTGACTCGGCGCGAGGTGCGGGGCGTGACTCGGCGCGTGGTGCGGGGCGTGACTCGGCGCGAGGTGCGGGGCGTGACGCGGCGCGTCGTGCAGGGCGTGACGAGTGAAGGTGCCCGCCGCGGGCATCGCTGCGGCGGACGTGGCGGTCATTGGGAGTTAAATAATTCACTTTTTTTCCAAATAAGATTGGCAGAAGGATCCGCCGCAGGCACCGCTTCTTCCGCGGTGGCGGAACGCCGTTTGTTTGTATTGTGTTACCGTGAAGGAGAGCCTGGTCGCAACGCTGCGTGCGCGGCCGCGATTAAAGCCGCGGGCTCCGCTTGCATTTCAAGCAAACGCGTGTAAAATTGCTTCTCCGTAAACGCTCTCATACAACGCCAGATGTTTGAATAGAGTGCGACCCGCGCCGCCGCACGCGCCGCGTTCGTAAACGAGCACTTAGTATGAAAGTTTTTATTGGTGGCGGCGTTCTGTAGTTTTTCTCTAACTCCATGGGAAACAGGCGACAGTTTGTGTGTATGAACGCTCCTATGAGAAACTTCACAGACACGGTAAAGTGTCGCTAACTGATCTTAAAGATATGGTAGTGTTCTTACTCTGTAGCAGATTGGCAAGGTCCAGGAGAGCGGTGTCTTCGTCTGCGCCTTTCCACTTCTTGAGGATCAACGAGTTCTGCGGATGGAACTTTGTGGCTTGCTTGTTCCAGTCGATCACTATAACCTGGAATAACAAGACTTATATAAATTGGGTATTTTCGTATATAGAAAAATAATAATTTTATTGAGTTCGTTTTTGCTATTTCAAATCGATAAAAATTATAAAGATAAAGCGCATCAAAGTTCAAGAGTTAGGGCTGGTGACGTCACATTTTAGTAAAAAGGGTACTAAAACGTGACGTCACGCGAGTTTCAAAGCACTGAATCGAAGAGAAAAAATACGTGTCCAATATTTTTTGGAGGAAATCTATCTCGACGATCTAATTAGATTATTTTCAGGAATTATTACCTAATTACTAAATCAAGTAAAGTTCCATAGTAAATTAAAAAGTTTTGCATTTTCTGGTTGTCTTTTTTGCGAAATCTCACCTGGGCTGCCAAAGTGGAAGTTTTTTCAGGTTCCCAGCTTTGAATTCGCGAAATAAGTTCCGGAAAATGGAGACTACTGGGTCTTCTTGTACACTTAACTATTTTATCTTACACCCGGTTTATAAAAATAAGCTGATCGATGCGCCACAATTTAAAAGCAAGTGATGAAACGTTGGAAAATTTAAAATAGTATTTTTTTTAATAATTTTCCATAAACAGGGCTTGCAGGCAAGTTATAATCACAATAGTTAAAGTAATGGACGTTAACTCATTGATGCTCGTTGGACTCCCGGGGGTCACATACTCGCATGGCAGTAGAGCCCTATTACAATACGGCCGACGGATCTTGGCGAGCCCGAACATCGCGCAGAATGGGTTCCCTCAAGCGAGCAAGGAATCGAAACGGATTCCTATTGAAAAGGCGGCATAGATGAATGGCACCGGCATTTGAAGGCCTTCATTAAAAACGTGGGTGGCCATTATGAATTACTTATTTTTAATTTTAAATCTAGATGTCAGTAGTTATAATTTAAGCAACAAGTGCTAAAGTTATTACTGGGTTTCTGCCCGTGGTTATTACTGTTAATTAATATTGAATCTTTAAATTTGTAAGTTATTTTGTAGCTTTCTGTCACAAAGTGGTTTTATATTTATTTTATTTGTACTTGGTCACAGTATTAGGATTTTTTTACTGGTATTGTTAGGTACGCGCCAGAATTAATGTCGGGTACATAACGACATTAGTTACTACTAGCGCCATCTAGTATCGAGTAGCAGTACTAGTAGAGTCAAGTACCTTCTGGTATTTTCTATGCTAGATCCTTCCAGGGTTCTCCACAAATGATCAGTCGGGACCGGTATTTAGGCGAACTTTCTAGATGTTTCGACAATAGAAGATTCTGGAATTAACTGTCAGATTTTTTTTTTTTGTGACGGGGACCACTCGCAGCTCAGCACGCTAGGGCTGGTTACTGCTTAACCGGACTATCCTGTGGTGGCCTCAAATGAATTTAAGGCCCCCAGCCAGGGCTTACAAACTAAATTAAAACTACATGACCGCTCGCTAGGGCATCCCCTGTGGGATACGGACCTCGACTAGCGGCGTCATTTTGGGAGGAACAGCAAGGGACAGGCTGGGTCATAACATTATTTGGGGAGTTTAAAACTACTGGCTCAGCGACGCGGGCTGNCAGGGGATGCCCTAGCGAGCGGTCATGTAGTTTTAATTTAGTGGGATACGGACCTCGGCTAGCGGCGTCATTTTGGGAGGAACAGCAAGGGACAGGCTGGGTCATAACATTATTTGGGGAGTTTAAAACTACTGGCTCAGCGACGCGGGCTGGCTCGGTAATCAAAGGTCGGGGAGGGTTATTACTGGGACGTCGCGACGGAAAACGGAACGGTGTGTGTTTTCGAAGAGTGCTGGTTTCCCTACGGCTCTCTTGAATCTGGGTGATGGGGTCGTCGGGTTCGACGAGGGTATGCCGCGGGCGGCGAGTCCTACTGATCTGTGAGGGAGTGTATCGGGTAGCCGATGCGATAAGGGGATTTTGGTGTTTTGAAGCAGTTTCGATGAAACGCTGCGACAGTCGTTTCATGAACTGCTTCACTGTCGGGATTTTGAGGTCGACATGGAGTCGTTCGTTCCTAATGAACCACGGGGCGCCCGTGGCCTTTCGGAGAAATCGATTTTGAACTACTTGCATCCTATGGATGTGGTGCGACTTTGCGTGCGCGAAAGTGGCGCACGCATACGTCATTATGGGGCGTACACGAAGATAGATATTTGGCTTGCTTCTCCCAAGGAATCGGCTTACCAAACATGGTGATCGGGCTGGGTTAACTGTCAGTATTGGATTTATGATACAAGCGAATTCGGAAGCGATCTTCAAGTGCGATTAAAGTGATCAGTGGTGAAGTTGTGTTTTATAATTAGTGAGTTTAAAGTGAAAAACACTTTAATCGGCTGTTTTTATTGTCACGAACCCCAAGCTCGTAACACAATATTTGCGATAAACAAAAAATGCGCAAAAGTTCGTAGAGCCTATATTCAGACTCGCCAAGATCCGTTGGCCGTGTTGTAGTAAAGGCTTGATACACACCTTAGAAAGATCCCGATTAAGTCCCTCGAGATTCTTCACATGGACGCCATCGATGAAGTGCGTGGAGTCTCTGAAGAGTCTGTACGTAATGTACTTGTTCTCGGGGTCCAGTTTGTCAAGCACCGGCCATATCATGAAGGCATTCTCCGAGGTGAAGATCACCACCTCGTAGTTTGAACTGGCGACCGTTTGGAGGAACTGGTCAACACCTGGACGCTTTTTGAACCTGGCGATGTAAGAGACAAAACTATTATGTAACCAGACTTTTCACAATAGGTTAATTCTGAAAAAAAAAAAAAAAAATTCGACCAGATACATTTTTTCAGATATTCATATTGGTTTAGAGTATCAAAAAAAATATTGGAAACGTATGTTTCTTATGTAACTTTAAATTGGGAGATGCAGAGACAAATAGTGGTAGTTACAATATCTATCTATATAAATAAAAAAACATAGTCGAATTGAGAACCTCCTCCTTTTTGGAATTTGGTTTAAAATGAATCGATACATGTGTTGCTAAGCGCAAAACTCAAGAATGGCTGGACCAATTACGCTAATTCTTTTTTTGTTGTGTTTGTTATTGTCAGAAGGTTCTTATGAAAGAAAATAAAAAACAATAATATACACCCGGGCGAAGCCGGGGCGGGCTACTAGTTGAGAATAAAAATGCGATTATTATCATGCTGGCGCTTCCATAACGTCACGGACAAATTTTTACATAACTTCATGCGTTAATTAAGTTATGTAAAAATTTGTCCGTGACAGCCATAGTAACTTTTACATGTTAATGGTAGGGCAATATTTTAAAACCTGTCGTCATCCAGATAGCATTTCCTAGAGGCCTTAGGCTGCGTTTTCACCAGAGATAAGAGAGACCAATAGAATCGCTTCATTTACCTAGCCTCGCTCAGCGCAAGCGATTCTATTGGTTCTCCCTCGCTACGTATCCTCGCGCATCTCTGGTGAAAACGCACCCCTTACTCTGCAAGTAAAATGAGGAACATACCTCCATCCAGTCTGGTAGGACCAGTCGGGATGCACCAGGACATCAGTAAACTCTAAGACAAGCGTGTAAGTAGGCTGGTACGGAGGCGGCAGTGGGTCGGGCAGCAGTTTCTCACGGGACGGCTCCTTTATCATCTGTAAATAATAACAAAGTTGAGTTAAACAGGGAAACAAGTCTCGGAGTCGTCACACATCTCGTAAAATTTCAAGCCCCAAACTCATCTCGGCGAGAATCTATGTCGATAACTTGTTACTATGTATGTATGTCTAAAAGTAGTGGTGTTTTTGACAGAATGCCACAGATTCGAACGTTATTCGATAAAGGAGGACCGGCAATTCAGCCCATTGACCACGTTAAGCTATATGTCGTTGGAAAGGTTTTTTTATTCTCTATATCTCTTTCTACCACTTTTACTGCCACCATTACTGTGCGTATGAGTTTTCACTCTCGTGTAGAAATAGATCGTCAACCTTTTTACGTTTTAGTTCAGTTCAAATTAGAATTCTGAAAATGAAATCGTGTGCAGTTTGTAACGTGCAGTTCAACGATGGCGTCCAGTGTGGCAGTTGCAAGAAACACTTAGATTTCGGATGTGCAAACATCTCAGAAACCGGATGGAGAAAGCTGGGTGCAAGTAGGATGGCTCAATGGAAATGCCCCTCTTGCAGAACCTCATCACCAGTTGTGCCTGCCTCGGAACCTGCGTCGCTGGATACCATACTGAGCGAGATACGTGACATGAAGCGGCAGCTACTTAACTTGCCGACCTTGGTAGGTGACATTCGTGTGATCAAGGATGAGTTGGCAGAGCTTAAGTTGACATGTGAGGGTACTGCTGGGAGACTTGACAATTTTGACACAAGACTCCTGGAAGTTGAAGCAAAAGTGTCGGAATTTGAAAAGCTTCAGGAATCAATTAATGGTTTACAGACTGACTTGGCGAGCACGAAGTATCTACTCTCGACTTATGAACAAAGATCCAGGTTAAACAACGTTGAAATTAAGGGGGTTCCTATCAAAAAAGATGAAAATTTGTACTCAATTATCGACGCTATCGGCCGTAAAGTTAACTACAGCTGTCCCAAGGCCCAGGTGAACTATATTTCAAGGGTCCCTATTTTTGGTTCCAATGAAAAGTTAATAATAGTGAGTTTTTTGAACCGTTATGTGAAGGAAGATATCATGGCGGCACGAGCCAAGAAGGATCTANTGACTTGGCGAGCACGAAGTATCTACTCTCGACTTATGAACAAAGATCCAGGTTAAACAACGTTGAAATTAAGGGGGTTCCTATCAAAAAAGATGAAAATTTGTACTCAATTATCGACGCTATCGGCCGTAAAGTTAACTACAGCTGTCCCAAGGCCCAGGTGAACTATATTTCAAGGGTCCCTATTTTTGGTTCCAATGAAAAGTTAATAATAGTGAGTTTTTTGAACCGTTATGTGAAGGAAGATTTCATTGCGGCGGCACGAGCCAAGAAGGATCTGTCCACTTGTGACATCGGGTATCAAGGCTCATCTCAGCGCGTGTACGTCAACGATCACCTAAGCGTGGAGTACAAAAAGCTTTTAACCAAAGTTAAAATCATTGCCAAGGATAAACATTATGAGTACGTATGGGTTAAACATGGTAAAATTCATTTACTTAAAAATAATCATTCGAAAGTTTTTATTATAAGGAAGGAGTCAGATTTAAACAAAATTGTCTAATGTGCCTCTTAATATTTACACATACTTTCCTAATTTGTTATTATATTCTACTTCAATGGCTCCAAGTCTTTAATACCGTTTACGTTTGTATCACAATAACTTTTTGCAAAATGTTTAACACCTCTGCCGTACTGATAAGTTCGACACCTCTCTTTTGTTTAGGTACTTGTATGCTTTGTGTTCGTTATCGCGCTGATTACTTTAAAGCGTTACCGCACTACAATATGTTTTACTCTCTCGCACTTGCACGCATCACGCACTATTGCTTGCTTTTTCGCACAGCTGTTTACTACTTAACATCGTATGATTTTTGCGCTCGCGTAATTCTTATTGACTTCTACCTTCATTATTTTTATTTAATTATATTATACATTATTCTACAATATTATTTAACGAAATGCTTTATTTTAATGAAATGCTTTATTTTAATGAAATGCTTTATTTTGGTGAAATGCTTTAGTTTAATGAAATGCTTTAATTTGATGAAGTGCTTTATTTTAATGGATTATACTCAATTATATTATTAGTCTTGTCTTGTAATGGCTCCTAAATTAAATATCTTTTATCAAAACGTTCGCGGGCTTAGAACTGAAAGTGATACTTTCTACCGTCAAATGTTACTAAACTCGTATGATATTATTGTTCTTACAGAGACGTGGTTATTGGATGGAGTTTTAAATTCTGAATTCTTTGATGAACGGTACATTGTGTGGCGGCGTGATCGAGATTATGTTTTGACCGGGCAAACGCGTGGTGGGGGTGTGCTTATTGCTACACGTAGGGAACTTTCAGTTTTATGCCAACCTACCTTCCATTCTACAGCAGAGGATTTATGGCTCAGCATACGACTGAAAAATTCTTATACACGTAAATATATTACCTTACATATATATGTTATTTATTTATGTCAGCAAAACTTAGGCTTTTCTTTTTCTTTGCAACTTCGCAATTACCTCACAAAATTAAACCAAATATTTATGAGTAACTCTTCTGATTCCTTTCTTATCATTGGTGATTTTAACATGAGCGGTATTAACTGGGTCCGTTCTGACAATCTATCGCTCGTCCCAATGAACCCGAATAGTCCTGATGAAGTTTTACTTGGTGACGAATTATGTACCCTAGATTTTGGTCAATACAATGGTGTACTTAATAGGTATGGCAAAATTTTAGATTTGGTACTTTCAAACCATTTAGTTAATGTCGTTGAATGTTCAAGTCCGCTGGTTCCCATCGACCCCTACCATCCAGCACTATTAGTAAATATGGATTTCGTAGAAGCTCCTCTATTAGAGTCCGCGCCACGGACGCAATATCTGTTCGACAAGGGTGACTATGAATCCATCAACAAAGAAATTTCCATGACTGACTGGGAATCCGAGTTCGCGACACGATCAATTGATGAATCATTAAACTTTTTCAATCAAGTTATTCTCAATTTACACACGAAATACATTCCACAAAAATTACATCGTAGCAAAACATATCCAGCTTGGTACAATTCGGCATTAATCAAAACAATTATAGAAAAATACAAATATTTTAAAAAGTTTAAGACGTACGGCAATATAGCTGATGAGTTATCATTTAAGCTTCTTCGTGAAAGGGTAAAGGTATTAGAATCGCAATGTTATGAAAACTACTTGACCTTAACTGAAAAATCTATTAAAGAAAACCCTAAATATTTTTGGACGTTTGTTAAAAAACGACATAACTCAAATGCAGTTCCGAGTTCTTTAAACTATAATGGCGAAACGTTGCGTACCGGTGAAACAATATGCGAGGCGTTCTCTACTTACTTTCATTCTACATTTCTAGATACAAGCCCTAGTCATGGAATTTCTTCACCCCCTCTTTTTACTGAATCTGCCAGCCTATCTGATATATGTAGCATTGTAGTGAACGTTGAGGAGGTTTTGAACTTGCTTCGCAAGTTGGATACTTCTAAAGCGGCTGGCCCGGATAATATTTCATCCAAATTTCTTGTACGATGTTCGACTTCGATTGCCCAACCTATTTCACTTCTCTTCAGGAAATCCTTGGATACTTGTGTTGTACCCGAACTTTGGAAATCGGCTTTCATAACGCCTATTCACAAAAAAGGAGTCAAAACCGAAATTGTAAACTACAGGCCAATATCCAAGCTCTGTATTGTGGCAAAAATCTTCGAAAGGATCATCTATAACCAGGTGTATAGTGCTCTTAGAAATTCGTTTAGTTCCTTTCAACATGGTTTTTTGAAAGGAAGGTCTACCGTCACCAACTTAATTCTGCTCAATGATTTTATTACTGATGCAATGGATAACGGTAAGCAGGTTGATGTCGTTTATACTGATTACAGTAAAGCTTTTGATCGGATCGACCATGAGATCTTACTATCAAAGTTATATGGTATGGGAATACGTGGCGATTTACTTAGATGGTTTTCTTCTTATCTGGAGAACAGGTCCCAAGCAGTAGTGTTAAGCAATTATATGTCTGGTTGGGTGCCTGTCCCCAGTGGAGTCCCCCAGGGTTCTTTGCTCGGCCCCTTACTTTTCATTATCTATATAAACGACATCAACTCTTGCTTGATTTCATCCAGGCTGTTGTGTTTTGCTGACGATATGAAAATCTATGCCAAAATATCATCACATGTGGACGTGATTGCACTTCAGGATGATTTACATCGTCTTGAGGCTTACTGTCATGGGAGTAAGCTTGATCTTAACCCTGCTAAGTGTTCGGTTCTAACATATTCTCGAAAGCGCTCAATTATACCTTCATCGTATATCTTCGGTGATCAAGTACTACCTAGAACGAATTGCATCCGTGATCTGGGGGTTTATCACGATTCTAAGCTTACGTTTGAACTTCATGTCGATGCCATAGTCGCTAAAGCATCTAAAGCACTAGGTTTCATAATGCGGCTATCCAAGTGCTTCACACAAGCTAAAACTTTAAAAATTCTATACTGTACTTTTGTTAGAAGCCACTTGGAATACGCGTCTGAAATCTGGAATCCATGTTATCACAAGTACATTGATCGTATAGAGAGCATCCAGAGGAGGTTCATCAAGTATTTGTGTTATCATCAGAAAGTGCCCTACCGGTCTGAAGATTACCTCAACCTCTGTAAGAAGTATCATATATTACCCCTAATTAACCGGCGAGCAATCTCTGACTGTATTGCATTACTTAAAATTTTCAATAATTCTATTAATAACTCCGATATTCTATCCAAATTTTATTTTAACGTTCCCGGAAGGTCGAAGCGATGGTACGCACCGTTGCGTGTTCCATTTAGCTCTACGAATTACAGGCAAAATTCATTTGTGGTGCGTGCAAGTGGAAACTTTAATGACATGTGTAAACAGCATGATTTTGATCCTTTCTTAACGGGTGTGTCCTCAGCCAGAAAGTGTCTGTGTGAGCCGTAGCTTTTTTAAATTAGATTTTGGTTGTTTGGGTTTCTATCCTTGTAGTGAATATGACATGTGAATTTAGTTTAAGGTTGAATGTTTTACTGTTTTTCCTTTATTTGGTACCTGTGTTGTGTTTTTCACTCTCTTTTTTTCCAATCTGTTTTTATAGAAGTGATGACTTTTAATTGGCTGTCAGTCTCACATGCTATTTTTTTTTATTCTGTTTGTTTTAGCTGTAAGTTATCCATAGTTGGTAAATAAATAAATAAATAAATTATGACCTGGATGTCTATGTATGGAAAGGAGGACCGGTAAGAATGTATAGAGCCCAGCCTATTGACCAATAACGTTAAGCGATATGTCGTTCGAGTTATAGTTGAGTTGAGTTATAGCCAAGTAAAAGGAAATAATTTAATGAATTGTTATATCTCATTTTTTGACGTGACAACGTCTAATAAATCGATGAACGCCGGCTGCACGCACGAAAAAGGATGACTCATTGTAACGTTACGATCATTTCATCAATGTTTTGTTATGACGTTCTCACGTTAAACTATCGTCCGTAAACCGACTTTACAGACAATCAATTTTTTCATTAAATTATTTCTATTTACTTGGCTATAACTTTTTTCCCCACAGCGATTCGAGATTTGCCGTTGTAGAGAGTAAAAAAACCTTTCCAACGACCTATGGCGGCAGGAACAAATTCAGTAGATACTGAAACTATGCTAAAGAAAGTCTTGGCACAATAGACAGACAGACGTTGTTGTATAAGCATGAAGGCCCATTTTGACAGAGACAAAACTTTCGTACGGCGATCTGTGTGTTCAAAATAACCGCGCGGAGCTGGAGTGCGGGGTAGCTCTAATTTGAAACCTAGTCGCTGAAGAAATAGAGCTCATTTTGAAATAATAAAATATCGTTAAGTTATATTCTTGGTCAAATAAACGCGACATTATTTTTAGAATTCGTACATTATTTTACATATTTGCTGGTCGAACTAGTAGCGTCCTCTGTTGGCGCGCCGACTTCTTGTTTGCCGAACAAATTAACGGTACAACAATCGCATACAATACTTCGCGCGATGTCGCCTTCTATTAGACTTTCATTAGCGTTTCGAATTACAAATACTTATAAAAGTTAACATTTTATAATATGAGTAATCATTGTATTGTGCCCTAAGTACCTTTTCATAAAAGGTGAGTTCCTTCCACGTGCGCCGCAGATACTGCAGCACGATGGGCATGTCAGAGAACTCGTCCTCGAGGATCTCCCCATTGTCACCTCGGCGAGGAGCTCCCATCTCCACCACCAAACAGCTTCCCATCACCGTCATAGCGCCACCGAATACTGCGAAACTGAGATGAGAACACATTTAAATGACGTTTCAGCTACTGTTGGTAGCAAATTTGACAGTTGGTTTAAGGTAGATACGTTATTGAGACCCGCCGTAAGACAAGTAGAAGTACGATAATCGTGAAGGTTAAATAGTTAACTGTTACACAGACAAAATTAGACCTTGCAGTTGAGTATTGCAAGAGTCACCGCGTCCCTGGAACGCAAAGGTAAGAGTCTGACACTCCCTTCCACTACGCGCGGATTTCCGACCCTTTAAAAAAATTCAACCGTAGGCACCAATACAAAGCGTAAATCGTGAAATACACGAGAATTAAGCTTATTTTGCAATAATAATGCAGTCCTTAAACACCTGGCAAGCAACGTAAAGGAATTTTTGTTCAAATTAAAGCGACCTTCTTTGTCTCGGGCATCGTAATTTGTACGACGTCATTTACGTTTTATTTGTTGGGCAAAATTGGAAGCGCTCTCTGTTGGCGCAACGACGCGTTTTCGCACGATGATAGGGAACGTGCATGGCGTTGACTATGCCATCTAGTGTTCCATATTCAAAACTTTTAAGAATATTTACTGTGCTGCCATCTATAGTTCCCGCACATTATCTCTTTGTTGTCACCTTACAATAGTACAGCAATAACGAAAGGCAGGCAGTCTGAATAGATTTAGTAGCTCCATTATGACATACCCCATCTTCATCCGTCTCCAACTCTTCTCATGTTCTTCTGTCTTCTCCTTATTCTCCTGCTCAAACTTCTCTTGTTCCTTCTTAATGGCCTGTGCATCTTCTGTGGACAGCGGGGATTGTGGGAAAAAGCGGCCCAAGATATCTGGTTTGTCAGATTCGTTTTTATTTTCTGAAAAAAGGGGATTTTTTTTTTTATTAAAAAAATTTAAGTGTTACTTTTATTCAACCACTATTTTTAGTAAGAGATTTTTTATTGCAGTTTTTTCAATTTGTGTAAAATTTTGTAAATCTTGAATGTTGTAAATATTTAAATGCCTACCATTTTACATTAGTATTTTATTGTAATTAATATAAAAGAACAGGAAAAAAAAGAGGCCTGTACCTAGCAGTGGGTGATATCAGGCTGAAAAGATGATGATGATCACATTAAAAAAAAATGTACTTATGCATTAATGATAGTTAGTTTGAATGGAATAATGGTTTCAGGGGGACTGCACACAAGAACATTAGTATTATTTTTTACCATTAATACTTAACTTATTAATAAAAAGGCTAAATATATTTAAGGACTATTTAATATTACAGTATTAGACAGTTACATATGATTTGCTACTAAAACTAAATTGAGATGGGGCAAGAAAACCATGTGACATGATTTCACTGATCTCTTACATCAGAAATAATTTGGTACATTTCATGAAACAACCAGGGGTTTTGAAGTTTTTACGAGGAGTAGACTTTAGATCATTTTGTTAGAATTTAGGTTTATTCTTCAGATATTATGTCTAATTTAATCTTACGAGTCTTCTTCACTTTATTAGTTTTAAATCGCACGTCTTTATGATTTATGACTATATTTGAATGATAATAGCTACTGATATTAGTGTCCGAAATGGTTTAATTATTTTTAATACAATTCTTTTAACGCTTACTTGAATGAACACATTATTGATTCAACATTAGCCGGGTGTTAGGGCGAAAATTAGATACTAACCTATATTTTTTGTACTGTACAATTTTAGCGCGTTGGCGGAAAGTAGCCATATATTCGGCCTCACAAAATTATTTGATTGCAGATTTGCTATCTTACAACACGCAGTTCTTGTTAGAAAAAGCACTTTTCTGAGAGCCATAATTTCATTTGAAGAATCACATTCACAACAAATGAAGAAACGTCATTGAACTGTCATATTTTTTTTGTGTAGTGATGTGTCACATTTCTTACTAAATTAAATTTAGGAGTTTTCGGTTCGCACTGCTGCAAACTTGAAAATTATTTATCTGTGAATGCATGCAAAACATTCCGTTCTGTAAAATTAGTATTTTTGACATTAAGTCGAGATATTCTCGGGAAAGTCATGTATAATTGACAGCGTTTTGACAGTAATGTGTTCTGGAACGTGTTATTATGAATTTTGAAAACCAGAATATCTAAACACGAACAAGTACGGAAAAACACAAAATTGGAAATTCTTTGCAATGATAAATGAAAAGGATTGTTACTCATAAATCAACGATGTCATCACAAAGTAAACAATCCTCTTTGATGAATTTTATAAAGAAAACTGCTGGAAATTCGAATTCAAACAATACAAGGACAAGGTAGAATAACTTTTTACGATTCCGTGGATTCCGTTATTTCTCGTCATAGTTTCTGTTATTTATGTGGTATTTAGTAACTAACCATTATTTAAAATTAATTCCTATAATGGCAGCCAGTAATAAAGTAAGCTAGTATAATTTATTTCCCACTTTAATCTCACAACCGGGTGTGGAGGGTAGTGATAGGTTCGCTGTCGGCTGTTTAGGGACCTGCGTAGCTGAAGTCTATAATTTTATAATAAAAGAAAAACATTAAAGTATTGATGATTTAGCCATAAAAATAATTTTACAACCTTGTTTACATGAGTCATCCATAAAAAGCATCAGCTGTTGTTGGACAATTTCAGAGTTATTATCAACAATGATAAGGAAAAAGGAAGACAGGGTATCTTCTTCTCTTTCTACACTGAGAGAAAATGTTTTGGAATGCTCTCCAAAACCATCAGTGGAAAGCTTATCTTGTTCCTCATTCATATGTATCAAAATCAGCATCAAAATAACATGTCTAAACATGTCCTAAGCAGAACAACACAATAATTCTTGATATAGAATCAAAGGAATTTGTGAAGTTCAACAACTTCAGGCTCTTTCGTTATATCTGATTACCTACTGTAGCATGTTTTCTATGAACCAATAAAATAAAAAAAAATGTGATATTTCTTTTACTATTTTACAGTAAGTAGGTATACACAAAATGGATAAATGTTGTATCTCTAAATTGTGCAAATAAAAAAATATAATATCAATCTGCCTGGTTTAGAGAAGTGCCTGTAGGTACTGTATGTTAAGTATGGCCACCCATCTATGGACTGACCGCAGCTAGCATTGCTTAACCTCGAAAATCAACCCTTATAGCTATTATTATTTATTCACAAGCTCCTCTTCTGTTGGCTGTATTAATAATATGATTCAGATCTATTGTTTATTTACAGTGGAAGCACAAATGAGCCGGTCTCAGAGAAGAAATCCAGATTTGTATTTAAATCAAAGTCCTCAAGTACTACAGCTAACTGTAAGTTCCCTTAATAACTTAACTATTTTTTTATATTTCCTGTTCAGCAGTGAGGCGAGGAAATGTAGTACCTGTGCAGGGTAATTACAAAAAACTTGCAAGCCAATTTATGCCTTATGTGTATAATCACTAGGTTATACATTAAAATGTCACTGGTTTTTGTTTTTCATTATATTGTTTCATTTTAAATTTTCAGTCACACCCCCATTTAAGAAGACTACAGATGATGAACCACAGACAACGGCAAGTATCACGTCTTTACCATTTAAAAAATTGACAAAATGTCTGGCTTCTGACTTTTAGGCCTGGTTTATGTAGCAATACTAGCAATATATTGCAGCATTCAGATGCTTCTCCATTAGACCAGTCCATGAAAAAAAAAATAAGCTTGAAACTGTTTCAATGAGTACAAGACATTACTGTGAGAAAAGAATAGTTCTTTGTTAATTTGCCTGCCCAGTAAATAAACGTAAATGTTTTTTTTTTCTTTTGTCCTTTCATTTCAGACCCCGAAGATATTGAATGGTTATCAAGAGTCACCTCCACTCCTGCCTACCCATAAAGTAAATAAAGTGCCAAGCAATGGAGTCAGTCCTATCACACAAATCAGTAAGACGAGAGACGATAATCAAAGTAACGACATGTTTGAAATGGATGTGGTAAGTTGGGTCAGGCACAGTATCTAAAGCAAAAATTTATGACTTATATATGTCACCGGAAAATAGCAAACTCCGTAAGATTATAAAATAACTTGAGAGATTGTTAACTCTCGATAAATTGTCAACTGAAGTCTGAACATTTGGAATACTTTTTTACGCATCAAAATTTGATAGTCTAGATCTCTCGAAGTCATTCCGAGAAATTGTGGACTGACATAAACTGGCGAGTTTACTATCTTCCGGTGACATATATATTATACTGAATAAACAGACGCTTCCCATATTAAATAGTTCAACTTAGATTAGTTTAAGTGATCACTTCTGCCGGGCGTCCCGAGACGCACACGTTTTTTTTTTTGAAGGATGGGAAATCATCAAATGACTTGTTCCGCTCTGGGTGGAGCGGAAGGGTGTGTCAGACTCTTACTGACTAAAACCCATCCTTGTTCCTTTTAAAGCCCTTTGCGTTCCAGGGCTGCAGTGACTCTTTCGAACAAATTCCGCAACCCTGGAATAAATGACTGTTGAACCAAGGCCAGAATAAATATTTTTAAATCATATAATAACAACTTTAGTAGACAATGGCCTCCCTGGTATCGCCACAACAACCACATGTTTCCATACCCATACACGTGAATTTACAACAAT
This sequence comes from Mamestra configurata, assembly GCA_002192655.3. Lineage (NCBI taxonomy): Eukaryota > Metazoa > Arthropoda > Insecta > Lepidoptera > Noctuidae > Mamestra > Mamestra configurata. The sequence goes on along the minus strand of NDFZ01004734.1, from coordinate 116,103 downwards.
TTCCACCACCAGCACCACCTACTACGATCCACACATACACACAACACTTGCACATGACACGACACCCACACTAATACCTTCTACACTTACACTCAATACAAACCTTAGTTTTTACTTAAAAATATTAATTAATTTCTTACCATTTAGTCTGTATCTTGTCTGGGACTATCTGAGTTTGCTAGTATGCTCATAATTTAATCGTCTGCCACTGCCTCCTAAGATACAGGATCTTCCTAGTTTAGGAGTCAGGGCTCAAATTTTCCATTGACTGTACTTTACCCATCTCTAGCACACTATTTTTGTAATTAATTTTTCTGTCCCCTAGTAACAATTATGTGTATTTTAACATGTGTTTTGCCAATAAATTATTATTATTATTATTATAAATAGTTTACGACAATTTCTAATAATTTCAGGACGATATTCAAGACTTCCCAATAGCATTTCGCAAGAAATCTAAATCCCGAACACCGGAGAAAAGAAGATCGACTAGGATAAGCTCAACCCCAACCCCACCAAAGACTAAACATGGGACACAAGAGAACAGTAAGAAGATTCTGAAAACTCCTGAAAAACCGCGTCACAAAGACAAGGATCCTTTGAAGAATATAATGGTAGATGAATCCATATCAGGATTCTTGAACACCGTGGCCAAGCATCCTGCAATGACGAACAATAAGGTAAAGACAGATAGATGTGTTGCTGGGGAGTCTGTTGCGCCACTTCTTCTTCCCAGCTAAAACCCTGGGAAGTGGTGACGGGCGGGCGTTTTTTTTGTCTATATGTAAAATTTGACGTTCAAAAAGGGCTGGCTCATGTGAATGAATGACTTTACTTTTGATAATAAAGTTATTCATTCACATGTTTCATAACACAAACCCGATTTTTGGGACTCATATTTCTGTATTCCTGAAAAGGGAAAAATGGATGAAGTCACAGACAAAATACTAATATAATAATAATTTATAATAATAGTCGGTATTAGGATTACTAAATCCTAATACTGACTATTATTATAAATGCAAGAGTGAGTTTGTTTGTTACGCTTTTACGCCTTAATCGCTGAACCGATTTTGATGAATTTTGGTAGAGAGGCATTTTCTTTTGCGAAATTTAAATTTGGACGCGGGGTGAGCCGCGGGCAAAAGCTATTATTGAATAATTCTTCCTACCAAAACATTTTAATAAAAACATTAATGTTGTGTATTTTTGCAATTTTAATGTTCTAGGATACAATAGAACCTGGAGACAAGGAGCAGTGTAAAGAACTTTATATAGACTTACTAGAAAACATATTTCACGCTTTTGACAAAATACCGAACTGTATAAAGGAGAAATTCCCAGGTTATGACAGAAAAATATATGCTAGAGTGAAACAATTACAATACAAACTAAAGAAAATATTATCTAAACCTGATAGTGTAACTTCAAAAGCATCACAGAATGGAATAGACGATAGACTTAGTAATGGTGACCACAAGCTCAATGGTAGTCATAGTCCATCACTGCTCAATAGATATGACGATGATATAGATGACTTTGACCTCGTATCTAGTGAAGTACATAAGAGAGTAACGGAACGTCTTCAAAAAGCCGACATTTCTGGAACTGCTACATCTACTCCAGACTTTGCTTTCAATAATAAAGGACCAAGAAATGAATTACCCAAAAAATCTTTAACATTCGACGCGTTTTCACCACTCAATAACTCATCTAAGTTGGAGACAAGCTGTCAATCTGAATCAGAGAACACAAGTACATCTGAACAAGTTAAAGGGAAGGGGAAGTTCGTGTTCAAAAAGCCTTCGAGGCTTACGATAGAGGAGAACAAATCAACGCCTAACAAAGACATACCATCATCTACTGCTGAGAGGATAAGAAACGCTTCGGACAGACTAAAACCTTTGGTAGCCACAGAAGCACCGAAATGTGTACCAGTAGCACAGAGTTCTGTAGACTTCCAACCACCGCAGTTGAGCAAGAACTGTCTACTAAACAGCAACAGACCCAGCTCAGACTCTTTCAAAGACAATGAAGAAGACAGTGAACCAATGGATGACTATGAAGTGCCTATAGACATGGATGACGTCACAGATATAATGCCAGAAGCAACCCAAGCTAGCATTATTAATATCAGTGATTCTGTCGCCAGTACGAGTAATGCTGAAGCAATGAACAGTGCCATAGACATACCTGTTGATGAAGATGGTTGGCCGGAGTATAGGCCTGAGGACTTTGAAGAGAATCTAGAAGATGTAGGCAGTCAGGAGCCACGAGTGGTCAATCTGATGGATGATTCGGTTGTGAAGGAAAAGCCGAAGTACGAAGGGATGGGTGACTTCCATGCCGGCACGCAGAATGATGGCATCACGGGTGAGTTACAGAGTACTATTCGTTTTGCAATCTACGTTCCAGGGCCTTTTTAAGATAATTAGCAAAACCTTACAGACTTTGTGGTATCTTTTTCTAAGATCCTGAAATTATAATTTGATTACACAGCTGATGACGTGGCTATCGTTCTGATATCATTATTCACTGTCCGACTTTGGACACAACTGAACATAGCCTCGTTGCTCGTGCTAATTCCCAGGCCCTTGTGCCCTCTTCTGAAACAAGACGGTAGGTGTCAGAATTTGTTCGAAAGAGTCACCGCGGCCCTGGAACGCAAACGTTTAGAAGGAACACGGATGGGTTTTAGTCAGTAAGAGTCTGACACGCCCTTCCGCTCCACCCAGAGCGGAAGAAGACATTTGATGATTTCCCATCCTTCAAAAAAAAAACGTGTGCGTCTCGGGACGCCCGACAGAAGTGATAACTTAAACTAATCTAAGTTGAACTATTTAATATGGGAAGCGTCCGGGTTAGAGTAACAGAGGAAGAGCCTTCCTACCGTTGCCGTATGCGTGAGAGAAAGGGAAGCCAGACAAACTGGCGCCGTAACGCGTTACGTTACGAAGCGGTTTACCCTCCCGTAAGAAGTTATCACTTCAAAAAAAGGCCCTTGTGCTAACCACATCCAGGCTCTACCGCGCAGGAGGTTGTGGTAATAGAATAGTAATAAAATCACTTGTGTTTCAGGCGAGTTCGACGGCTTGGATTACCCTCACTCGGTACCAATGATGGAGGTGTTCCACGAGCGCTTCGGGCTGAAGTCCTTCCGGCCGAACCAGCTCCAGGTCATCAACGCCACGCTGCTGGGGCACGACTGCTTCGTGCTCATGCCCACAGGCGGCGGTGAGTTCATTTCCATATCCAAATCCTTGTTTCTTACTAACTTACTGAAGGAACATCAACTTTGGATGTGTGTAAATTAGGTTGAATTCAGAATGACCGTTTCTTATGAATAATTCATAAAATTTGTAGTGCAAATTGAGCTTTAGATCTATGGGGTTTAAGTTTTTTTTCAAAAGTAAATTGCAAACGTAGTAAACAGGCATAGCATGGTATATGAGCAAATGAACTTCGATCATAAATCTGCAATAGTTTTTATTTGAAAATGGTCTTCAATTTCTTGCCCTTATTGTAACTTATTTGGGGTCAGTGCACAACGTCTCCTTCGTCTATTAGTCGTGAGTGTGGAATCCGCAGGTAAATCACTCTGCTACCAGCTCCCTGCAATATTGATGCCCGGCGTTAGCATCGTGATATCCCCGCTCAAGTCACTCATCCTGGACCAAGTCAACAAACTGCTGTCGCTTGATGTAAGTTCAAATCAAATTATTATTTATAAGTGTGGCCAAAATAATTTGATTTTATTTAATTACAAAGAAAATGATCGTAGTCTGTCAATTTACTTCGCTGACCCAAAAAAGTTGAGATTTTTAGTTTTTTAAGCTTTTATTTTAATAATTGGCTTGTCATTTTTGTAGAATTTTACATCGTATATAATAAAGTAAGTTCTAGGGTTGAAATGCATCCGAAGGTTTTTATAGGTCTACTGTATCTACTGTTGTACATACACATGTACATATATTACCAAATGCCAAACGACGTAACAATTAAGCGCTCGTATTAACATGTGGGTCTACAATCTACGATCCAAGTAGTTGTTTAAGGGGCCGCCAATAATTCACGTGCTGTTTTTTTTTATCAAATGTACCTCCCCACCC
>NDFZ01004734.1:90176-111528 GCA_002192655.3 Mamestra configurata | reverse complement strand
GTACATGTCACGTGTAGATCCCGGCCGCGCACATGTCGGGCGACGTGTCGCTGTCCGCGTGCGACGACATCTACCACAAGCTGTCCCTGCGCGAGCCCGCCATCAAGCTGCTCTACGTCACACCGGAGAAGATCAGCAACTCCTCCAAGTTCCAGTCTATGCTGAGCATGCTCTACTCGAGAGGGAAACTTGCTAGGTAATGTAGACCATGTTTTATACACTATTTTTTTGTGGATGGGAAATCATCAAATGACTCTCTCCCGCTCACAGTGGTCTGGAAATCGAGCTCCATTCTCATAGAAACTTAAAGTCAGGAAAAAAAAAAATGTGTGTTTGTACTAGTGTACACATGTAAGAAGTAAAACTTCTTTATGACCTTATTTTTCGAAAAATGATCTACTTTTGTTTTCATTTTTACTTTGTAAAAACAAAATACAAAACAATAACAACAAACAAACAACAACAACTACCACAACGACAACAACAACAACAACAACAACTATCCCTAATACAAAGAACGGTCAAGTCTAGTGGTGGGAGTAAGTCCGCTTAAACGTCATGCTATCCCTACTCCGCTGGAGAAAGTACTCTTCGAATCAACCGTGGTAGGGACAAGAAAAAGATGGCGCGTAACGGAAAAATGTGACGCGTAACCGAGAAATCTGACGGTAATTTTTTTCCAACGCCGATAAAGAAGTTTCACTTCAAAAAAAATTGTAATCTCGTTCTAACATTCCGCATCCGCAACATGTTTTATGCTTAGGATGTTGATTTAGTTAACCTATCTAAAGAATGATGGGTTCTCTATGAAAACTTGCCGGTTTCTGTATAATCTGTATTACTAATCAAACGTGTACAGACGCCAGCACATCGAGCTACCCGAAACTGTAAAATTTTCTCAATCAACCTTGAACCAAAAGCACTAGCAATAAAGTTGAAAATCAATTAAAGAAATTTGACAGATTGTTGACACTTGATGTGCTGGCGTCTGTACTATATGAAAGAACCAATTTTTTCGTTTTATTTTTGAAGTGAGATATGTATGTATGCAGATTAAATGCCCAAAAACGGGTTTCGTTTCAGTGTTTTAAGACTAAAATGTCGTTCTTCGCAGTGCAAGAATAAAATAAAAAGGACTTAATTATTCACAGTAACCAGGGACGATATAAGACAGCTCGAAAATTTTTTATAACTTAATATTCCAGCATGATTTAAACTAGAATCTTGTTATTTGCATAATATTCATGAAAAACAATATGACATCAAGCCTGAATTTCCCAAAAGGGTAGGTAGAGGTGTCAACCAAATAGTTATGGTCAGTAATACTTATTCAATCTTTGCTAACACGAATCTAACCAAATCCTAATCTGTTTTTACTTGTGTAATAGGAAAAGCCATACAAAGCAACGCAGCGTGTAGCCTCGCCCTTAGAGAAGTGTACACATGGGGCCGGCCAAAATGCCCACCATTCTTTGAAATCTATCCTTGATCTACCCAGTAAATAGAGGCGTCTGATAAACTTGCAATGAAGTACATTCGTCATCATATCAGCCGAAAGACGTCCACAGCTGAACATAGGCATCCTCCAAGGGGGGGAGGGGGGGTTTGTCATAATCGCCACACTTGGCAGGTGGGTTGGCGATTGCAGGGTAGCTGTTGCAATGCACAGAGAATGCTGCTACCAGTTCTCTGGTGGATAAAGTACATAGCCTTATATCCTTTCGTTACCCGAACAATAAATTATGAACCGTTTTTCATTACTAGATAACGTAAAGGATCACGATAGAAGTCGATTAAGGACAGCTTTATGTCTTTATTTCTGTTTTTGATATAAAGAAAGTCAATAAATGTACGTGGGTCAATGAACTTAATTGCACATTTATCTGGTGTCTATCATAGTATTGGTACGGTGCAGGTTTGTGATCGACGAGGCGCACTGCGTGTCGCAGTGGGGCCACGACTTCCGGCCCGACTACAAGCGCCTGTCGCTGCTGCGTGCTCAGTTCCCGCAGACCAGCATCATCGCGCTCACGGCCACGGCCACGCCGCGCGTGCGCACCGACATCCTGCACCAGCTGCAGGTGCGCTCCTGCAAGTGGTTCCTCAGCAGCTTCAACAGGCCCAACCTTGCTTATAGGATATTAGAGAAGAAACCCAAGTCTGTCAACCAGGAGATAGCTACACTTATCAAGGAGAAGTTTTTCAGGTTAGTTGCTTATTGTTCGATAAGTTTTTCTAAAAACCTGAAAAGCTGTTATAGAGGTATTTGGAAGAGGTTGTTAAGTCCTTCAAGCCTCAATTAAAAAGGGAGGATCCTCCGGTCAGACGAGTGTTGTCAAACAACTGCCCGTTGGCTGTTGTCGGGTTGTTCTAAATGTTCTAATCACGCGGAGAACTTTGATACCGCGATATAGGATTTGTGTGACGTCAGGTCTTTAGTTCGTACATGGCGGATAGATGTCGCTACAAAGCTACGCATAAACCAGGACTTCCTACTGTAATGTGTTCTCTGAATTCCTGATATAGGTTTCGGAAACTTGGGCTCAAAGAAATACTTAAACATATACTTTACACGAAATTTATTTGACACAAAGGTTGTGAGGTATTTAATTCTAATTTCTTTATAGAGTATCTGGCATAGTGTACTGCTTATCACGGAAGGAGTGTGAGAGTTTGTCAGCGGACTTGCGAAAGTCGGGCATTCAGTCCGCGCCCTACCACGCGGGCCTCAGCGATAAGAAGAGAGAGGAGGTGCAGGCCGGCTGGGTCGCCGATAAGTATAATGTGGTAAGTTCATGTTAAAATTTATATTATTGTATTTTAATTTGATATATGTAATTATGTATGTTGTGTGTGTTAACTATATGAATTATACAACTATGACATGACTTATTTATGTAAATTAATTTTAACTTCTGATATTTTTTTATTTGATTTTAATTTTAATTTCTGATTTCATGAATGCATGCCTAACCTGGTAATACGCAGTGGACTGTGCATTCATCTAACATCTAAAAATATATTTTATGTACTGTTCAGCAATAAATTGATTGAATTCAGCTAGTAGTAATGGGGATACGGTTAATCAGGGTAGTTTAGCGAAGAGTGCCCATAGCGTTTCTTATCCGTCTTTATTCATAGGAACCTAAACTACGCCTTGGGACGAGCAACTCCTTGACAATGCGAGTGCCTGCAAATGGTTCATTGATGTTTTTTTTGGTTTAAGTGTAGAAGTGGTTATGTATTGTTTAGCAGATTGTTCTGTATGAAGTTTCCGTGTAGTAGCCGTAGAAGAGTGACGTGACGTAGTACGCTTGGATGTTTCCAAAGTGTCCGGCAATGTTCTTAAAAGGTTAAAATAAATAAATTGTAAACCTTAATTCGAGTTACGACTTGTCGCAAATCAATCAACCCTGACCCGTGACGCCATGTTCGTGTTTTTCGATGACTATGAATAGGTGACGAATTTTAGAAATTTTCGGCGGCGCTTTATTCGATTCTGATATTAACCCCATATTCTTTATTATCGACCCCGAAAACCATACCGCATGGATTGCGCAAGTTTCCAAAGTTGCAAAGGGATCCTATAAAATTGCAAGAAGTCTTTTTTGTAAAGCGGACCTTCTTTACTTTGAATTTGTGTCATATTATGAGACCTTTAAGGTGCGTGCACGGATTATAGATGGCAGCACAGAAATTTCGAATGTTATAGGGTATAAGTTTCTAATTTTCGTTACTCGGTGGCAGTCTCCACTTTCCCCTATGATGTAGGTATATCAGGGAAATTATGGAAACAGAGGTATGATGAAATCCATAAGGTGATCATGATTCGGTAGGTGTCTGTTTCGGATTCGGTGGGAGGTCACGCTCGGAGCATATGGTGGAGCATAGCGTGGAGGTCTGCTCCGCTTGGGCGGAGCACCGCCGTATCCTCGTAGCGGCGATCGGCGACGGTGTGAACTCTCGCTTCCGGCTCTGGTCCAATCCATATTTCGGAGCGAGAGGAGATTGGTAGCAGTCATCTCCTTCTGCGAAGCGGTAATGTATGTGAAGAAGGAGGTGGGTCGGGTAAGAAAGAAAATATCCTCACACCCCTGTCGCCCAGGAGACGCACTGGGCGTCGGGAGTCGCAGGGCGATTCCCGGCCACTGTAATCGTGGAGGATCACGCCCGGTTCGACGGCGCGTTGTGTTCCACGCGCGCCTCAAAAAGATGTCAGCATAATTGACGGGGCCCGCTAGGGTCACTGCATGCCAGGGTTGCGGAATTGCTCAAAAGAGTTACCGTGGCACAGGGCATTTGAAGGAACACGGGTGGACCCACCGTTATAGTCAGTAAAAGTCTGACAGTTCCTCCTGCTCCGTCTAGAGCGGGAAAGGTCATTTGATCATCATTCACGGGACGGCACTTACTTTCTTCTAATAAGTACGGCACTTGCTTATCGTCTTCTGATAATGATAACCTACCTTAGGGATTTGAACAAATCTACTTTTCCATAATTTCCGTGCGACATTGGCATAAATGTATCACAGTTTGAGTTAACGGTCGACGCCGGTTGTCCGCATTGCACCCTAATGTGTCGCGACATTGCCTGGTCAGATCTGCGCTACGATCGCGTTCGGCATGGGCGTGGACAAAGCAGACGTGCGCTACGTGATCCACCACAGCATGCCCAAGTCCGTGGAGGGCTACTACCAGGAGGCGGGCCGCGCCGGCCGGGATGGAGAAGCCGCCACGTGTCTGCTCTACTACTCATACTCTGACGTCGTGCGATATAGGAGGCTGCTTGAAAGTAAGTGGGCTTAACATATTTTTTCTTCTTTTTCTTTTTTCTGACTCTGGGCTTTGTTTGAGGTGTACCTTTAAGTATGTTTCGGGATTTCTTCTCCAAGATAAATTAGCCAAGAAATTTAGGCACCGGTTACAAAATCTGAAAACATTGATGCGTAAAAGTCTCTAAAAGTTTTTATATGGTGGATGGAACGGGAGACTCAGTAGGTCTCAGGAGGATATGTAAAAGTTTGAAATCGCTAATCCTCCTTAAGAGTGGCTTTTGCTCAGCAATGGAAGTATAATAGGCTGGTATTATTTACAGTGGAGCGAAACACAACGGCAGAAGCCAGGGGGGTGCACATAGCGAACCTGCTGCACATGGTGGAGGTGTGCGAGAGCGTGACGGAGTGCCGGCGCGCTCAGGTGCTGGCCTACCTCGGCGAGCGGTTCAACCGCGAGGAGTGCGTGCGGAACCGCAACACTGCCTGCGACAACTGTCTCAACGCGCACGACTACAAGGTATCATACTAGTACACATGGTGGAGGAGTGAGAGAGTGCTGGCCTACCTCGGCGAGCGGTTCAACCGTGAGGAGTGCGTGCGGAACCGCAACACTGCCTGCGACAACTGTCTCAACGCGCGCGACTGCAAGGTATCATACTAGTCAACATGGTGGAGGAGTGAGAGAGTTCTGGCCTACCTCGGCGAGCAGTTCAACCGCGAGGAGTGCGTGCGGAACCGCATTTTTGATTTTTTTCTTCATCACTTCATTTTTTCGTAGTCGTACCCCTAGCAATGTATTTATCTTTGCAGCCCGTGGACGTAACGGAAGACTGCAAGGTGCTGGCTCGCTGCATCCGCGACAGCTGCACCGGTCCGCGCGCCTCCTTCACGCTGCTGCACATCGCGGACGCTCTGCGCGGCTCCAACCAGGCCAGGCTACAAGCGCTGCAGAAGACGCCTTTACACGGACGGTGAGTATAATCACTGATTTTATCACCATAATTTTTTTCCAGACATACCTTACCGCATCAATCAATGCCACAAACATTATAAAACATCAAATCTTTAAACCGCAAAGGTACAATAGGTTCGTATAACTCGTCAAAATGGTCGCCCAAGAACTTCTTTTATTTTTTTCGCGATGCCAAAACTTGGTGTCGTTCAGCGTAAGGTGGTAATAACATGTGTTGTTGCCTGACATTATGCTGAACTTACTTGTGTTTTTCGTTTTAATTTGACATGCTTGCAATAAACGTATTTAACTTGAACAATTTGTAGCTGCAAGTCGTGGCACCGCGGGGACCCGATGCGGCTGCTGCGGCAGCTGGTGGTGCGCGGGCTGCTGGCGGAGCGCCTCGTCGTCAACAACGACATCGCCAGCGCGTATGTCGTGCTCGGGCCCAAGGTGGACCAGTACGTACTCGCTTTGTTATCACTAAACTTACTTTATGCTCATGTATATTAAATTGATTTTGGAATGAAATCATCGTCTGCCTAGCCTTTTCCCAACTTAGGTTGGGTTCCAGTCAAACCGGATTCAGATGAATACCAGTATTTTACGTGGAGCAGTGGAGTCTGATGTCCTATTTTCTGGTTTCTGACTATTCGTAACGACTACCAAAGATCTATAAATGACAGTCGGGACCAACGACTTAACGTGTTTTCAGAGGTACGGAGGAGTCTCGGTATGTTAAGATGGTCACCCATCCACGGACCAACCTCGGCAAGCGTTGCTTAACCTTGAAGATCAACCCGTGCGGCTGTTATTAACTGTTATATAACTATTGAAAGAAAAGAGTTTATTTGCGTCAAGCATGACGCATACTATGAAAAAAAACGAAAGTTGCGAAGATCTCCGTCAGATTAGCGCGAAACAGCCATCGCCCAGGATAATGCTCAACATAATCGTTTCAAGTTGTAGAAGACTAAACTGAAACTTTATGGTTTTGGTCCCATTTTCGGCATGAGTTGCTATTGAAGAGGTGCTGGTATCGAATATAAAGCATGAAAATAATTGAATGTTTGTGACCTCACAATTTTGTCATAATAACAGCCTACAGTGATTTTGGTTTCATTCACCGACTTATGGTTTCGCAGAAGATAAACAATGGAACCTTTGAACGCACTTAGTCTACTAAGCCTTAATCTCTTTTAGCAATAAAACATATTTTTCGCTTTTTAGTGCCAACCCCCAAAAAATCCAACCAACGGTATCTATTTAGTTGTCTATCTCCGAAGCTCTTCATCAGATCTTTACTAAATTGAAATGAGGCCATTTCGGAATATCCCTCTGTGGAATAAAAAAAGAACTTTGCAAATCCGTCCGTCCCTACAGCGTGAAATTTTAATGGTTGTTTTCCTGCAGCGAAATGAGTTTGTCTCGGTAATACAATACATTTATGAAAAATAATAAATCTAGTTAATAACTATTTTGCATGCAATTGATACATTCTGTATAGCTAAACATGTGGACTTTAGATTAATACCTGACTGTAACAACTTTATACCATTATGACTGTGAACCAATTGTTATACATCGCGATAGTTTCGCGCAAAGCGACCGCGGTCGTTGCCCTTCGCGTATCAACCAGCTGATAGGTATAACATAAAAGGATGCCGCGATGCGCGGGGCCTCACTCGCCGCGTGCTTGCAGGCAAGTTAATGCCGTATTACTACGCGCGAGAGCATATTTTGCTCTGAACATTTATGAATCGCTTTTCACTTAGTAGGCGCGCCGCGCCGCCGCTCTGCTGACGATGTGAAAAGAGCGAAAGGCGGCGCGTGCGTTTCGAGTATAACCTACGTCACATCTAGTGAGTTACTGTTGCTTCTCAAGCTTTTGAGTTTTATGAATATTTGAAAAGAAAAACATTTTTAATACTAAAATTATATCATTGTGAGAGGAAAGGAAGGACTCATGGAAAAGAAACGTGGTCGCTCACTATGGGGCTTAAAAGTCACCCAAAGGGCAATGATCGAAGTTTCCTTGCGTGTTCGAATCAGGAATGACGATATTGGCAAGAGAATCAAGTCTACCGACATAGCCAAAATTAACGCCAAACTGAAGTGGCACTGGGCAGGGCACATTGCTCGCAGAAAAAATGGTCGATAGGGCCGAAAAATTCTAGAGAGACTGCGTACCGGAAGACGTAGCGTTGGAAAGTCTCCCAAAAAGTGGAACGATGACCGGGTGAGGGTCGCGAGTTGCCGATGGATGCGAGAAGCACAGGACCGGTTGTTGAGGCGGCACTTGAGGGAGGCCTATGTCCAGCAGAGGACGTCTTTCGGCTGATGATGATGATGATATGATGATGACAGGAAATGCTCTTTAATTTTCCTCTTGAAAATATTATGAGAAGGGCTGTCAAGAGAGTGTTGAAGGTATTATCGTAACTGTCGCCCCCGCAGACTGATGCGCGGCGGGCTGCGCGTAGTGTTCCCCATGAAGGTGTCGCGTGCGGCGCCGGCTGCCCCCGCCGCCGCCCCCGCGCCCAGCGACAACTCGCCCGTGGCCGTGCTGCTCAAGCGGCTGGAAGAGCGCTGCTACGCCGACCTGGTTGAGGCTTGCCGGTAAGTAGCCCTGGGGGTGTAGGCTTATAGTGACCCGGCGCCCAGCGACAACTCGCCCGTGGCCGTGCTGCTCAAGCGGCTGGAAGAGCGCTGCTACGCCGACCTGGTTGAGGCTTGCCGGTAAGTAGCCCTGGGGGTGTAGGCTTATAGTGACCCGGCGCCCAGCGACAACTCGCCCGTGGCCGTGCTGCTCAAGCGGCTGGAAGAGCGCTGCTACGCCGACCTGGTTGAGGCTTGCCGGTAAGTAGCCCTGGGGGTGTAGGCTTATAGTGACCCGGCGCCCAGCGACAACTCGCCCGTGGCCGTGCTGCTCAAGCGGCTGGAAGAGCGCTGCTACGCCGACCTGGTTGAGGCTTGCCGGTAAGTAGCCCTGGGGGTGTAGGCTTATAGTGACCCGGCGCCCAGCGACAACTCGCCCGTGGCCGTGCTGCTCAAGCGGCTGGAAGAGCGCTGCTACGCCGACCTGGTTGAGGCTTGCCGGTAAGTAGCCCTGGGGGTGTAGGCTTATAGTGACCCGGCGCCCAGCGACAACTCGCCCGTGGCCGTGCTGCTCAAGCGGCTGGAAGAGCGCTGCTACGCCGACCTGGTTGAGGCTTGCCGGTAAGTAGCCCTGGGGGTGTAGGCTTATAGTGACCCGGCGCCCAGCGACAACTCGCCCGTGGCCGTGCTGCTCAAGCGGCTGGAAGAGCGCTGCTACGCCGACCTGGTTGAGGCTTGCCGGTAAGTAGCCCTGGGGGTGTAGGCTTATAGTTACCCGGCGCCCAGCGATAACTCGCCCGTGGCCGTGCTGCTCAAGCGGCATTTACAATTACCATTTAGTAAAATTGTTGCATAATAATGTGTTATTTTGTGCAGTGAGATGGCTTCAGCTCGAGGGGTATCGTTAGCAACAGTGCTACCACAAGCCGCGCTGAAGGCAATGGCGGCGCGCCTGCCCGAGCAGCAGGAGCACATGCTGGCGCTGCCCTACGTTACGCGCGCCAACTACCACAAGTACGGCGAGCAGCTGCTCAACATCACCAGCGCCTACGCCATCGAGAAGATGGGTGGGTCATATACATCCTTGCCATCATCAGAATAGTATTTTCAGTCTTCAGGCTTCCAGTCTTTATCAGATGCATTTAGCCATCACTAGTATTGTACATGTAGCGACTGTCTTCCACAATCCGCACTCATTTTTACTTAAAAATGACTTTGTATATTGAAGTGCTAAAGTATTATTTTCAACCTACCTAAGTAAGACGCAGCAACGTCTTCCAATTATGAATATTCTTATAACTTTCGTATGGCAGTGTAGATGGCTGACGTGTGTGATATGTAGGTAGGATGAAGAAATAAAGGAAAGTCCGAAGTACACAAGAAGAAGAAAGAAAGTTTATTGCACAGACACAGGTTACAGTTCCACTAAGAAGAGTAAGAAGGAGTGGTAGAAATATAGCTTAGATGATAGATGCACGAAAACAAGCGAAAGTACAGTTATAGTTTAGCGCGGCGAAGCTATGATTTTTATAGCAATGGTCGTTATCGGCTCAGTGAACATACTGCCTACGCGTAGCTCACATCGACCGCACTTGCGCGAGCGCAACGCACTGTTAGTACCGTCTCGCTCACGCAACCGGTTTGTGTGACGTAGCAGGCCTGCCGGCCGCTGGAACAAAAGACGCGTCATAGCTACGCCGGTTAGCTGATAAGAAAATATCTACTAATGCAAAATATCTGCTTGTATGTTGAATGTTAGTAACATTAAATTATTTGATTTTGATTTTTGAATTTATATAAGGCTACAATTTAAATGCGTACCAAGTAAAATATGTTATCTTCAAATAAAATAAACCCACTCTATACCGAGGTGCCTAAGGAACAACGTTTTAAGTTCCAACATAATTATACACTCATCAAAATAATTGTATGTGTTGTATTTATATTCTTTTTGCCTACCAAAATGGATAAATGGTTACCAAATCTTGTTTCCCTGAAATACAATGTTACTTCTGTTACTAGGAGAACTTGGATGCAAGAGCGAGCTAAGCGAGCTCGGGACTTAGGACACCCCGACTCGGACAGGTTAGGTTAGAAGGGGATGGCGGGGTCTAGTGAGCGAGCGAAGCGAGCGAGTCAGACCCCGCTATCCCCTTCGTGGTTGTTTTTTTTTAACCACAACAACCGAATTTGATTTTGGTGAGCATTTATCCATTCTGGCAACTATTTCGATTTTTTTTGTAGTAAATAGGTACTCTTCTGGTAGGCGTTTAAACACAAGTCTTTATATAATACTAACTGTTAGGTTACTTTGTAAATATGTATATAAATTATTTTTGATTTTAATTTGAAACAATTGCATAATTTATATTTAATAGTTTGTATAAGGTAGGTCACTACAGCAGTAAATAAAGCTCTATCATCGTCACCAGGCCTCCTCATGCAGTACCAGGATGAGTTGGAAGAGGAAGAGTCGAAGGTGATAGAAGAGGAGCCGGGCTCGGAGTCCGACACGGACTGGAGCCGCGCGGCGCGGGAGGCGGACACGTCCGCGGGCGGGCAGCGCGGGCGCCGCGCGGCACGCGGGAGGACCTTCCGCGGAGGAGTGCGCAAGAGGTCGGTTTTATATTACACTAGCTTCGCGCACGTGAAAATCGAGTATTATCCCAAGGGCAATATGTCCTATTCTAAAACATGACCTATGCGTGTGACAAGTTTCGAACAAACGTGACATGGTTACAATATTTTTTTCCAGTTTTTTATTAATGATTTTGAAGTAAGTAATAAAGAAAAAAAGTACCCACCGAATTGAGAACCTCCTCCTTTTTTGGAAGTCGGTTAAAAATAACCTAAAATCACCAAAAATTTCGTTAATAGTTCTTTACCTATAGATTACAGAAAAACCAATAAGAACTCTATGGTTTTAAAGAAACACAATTTGATGGCGCGTCATGGCCAACGTCTGTGACAACTGAATTCAATTTCTTGCAGTAGTTTTCGCATGATACGCCTAAGAACATACATACAGACACACAAGCAAAAACTCATTAAGACGGCAAAAAAGCAATTGACCGCTTCATATTAAATTTTCTTAAATATCTCCTAAGTACAGACATCGCCCAGTTACAATTTTATTATTTACTAGCGGACGTCACACGGTTTCACCCGCTTAGTTCCCGTTCCCATGGGAGTACGGGGATAAAATATAGCCTATGTTACTTGCTGATAATGTAGCTATCCATTGCTGAAATATTTTTTCAAATCGGTCCAGTACTTTTTATGTTTATTCGTTACATACAAAAATACAAATCTTTCCTCTTTATAATATTAGTATAGAAGTATAGATATGCAACGATGGCGCGATCAACAATGAAGGATCGCCATAATAGCTATCCCTGATCTATACTCATCAAGATGTTGTGTATCAGGTTCAAGCGCAAGCCGACGTCAGCAGCCAAGAAGAAGGCAGCGCGCGGAGCCTTCGCCGCCCGGGCCGCAAGGGGCAGCTCGCGCGGGCCTTCCACCAGCTCGGCCGGTCAGTACCCTACCCTGCTTATATTACCACATTTTGGAAATCAAACTATGTTCAAATTCCGTTGCAGCTTTGCTTTGCCCTGTCTATTACAAATGGCCACTTAAAATACATTTCACCGGAAAATGCCAAACTCCGTCAGATTCTAAAATAACTTGAGAGATTGTAAACTCTCGATAAAATGTCAACTGAACATTTGGAATACTTTTTACGCATCAAAAATTTGATAGTCTATAATATTTCGAAGACATTCCGAGAAATTGAAAACTGACATAAAATGGCGACCCATCAGCACTTTGGTCGACAATTTATCTTGTCTTGGTGTGATAGTTAAATTGGAAACTTGACACACACAATGCTAAAGTCGATCATATTATTAATAGTCTATTCTCATTGTAAAAATATTGCTGGTGAATAACTTATTGTACTGTATCTTTCGACCTGGGTCTATGTTTTCTTGTACTCTGAGTCTTGATATTCTCTTTTGCCCTGAATTTTGGCGTTCCCTTTTACCCTGAGCTTCTGAGTTTTCATTGGTTCTGATTGACTACATTTCTGTTTTTCTAAATTAAATGTAGATCCCATTTAGTCTGGTACCTATGAGTTCTTTTTTACCGTGGGCCATAATATTCCCTCCAATTTACCTTCGGTCTTTGTGTTCCTATTTACCCTGATAATATAGCAGGTCCATCAGTATCTGTATGGATTCTGTTTGTTGTAGGAAACCGACTGGGCAGCATGCCGGTGCCGCGCGGGACGTCGGCGCAGCTGAACACGCGGCCCGGGGTCTTCAACCCGTCGCGGCTCAACCTCATATGAACAAACACACTTACTCTGAACCACCGACTAATTATATTCTACGATACATTAATATTCGATTGAATAGATTCAAAACTTATTAAGAACTGTTCAAACTGTGGCAAATCCGGGATGCAACTGTATGCGTAGATTGTTTTAATGATTAGGAGGTTAAAGAGGTATGCAGAGCACGAGGGACAGTTCTGCAAACTCCATTGTGAGGGAGAAATGGGAGGATCCTCCAACCAGATGGGTGTTGTCTGGTGGGCAATCACCCAATAGTTGTTGTCGGGTTGTTGTATTTGTTCAAATCGCACGGAGAACTTTGATAGCGCGATGTAAGTTTTGTATGACATCAGTTCCTTTTTTATAGTTCGTTTGTGGAGGTATACATGCCGCTACAAGAATACGCTTCTATTCGCGCCAGGTTGAACACCTTACAAGTTAGATGACACAATCGTTGCGATTTTTGTCCCGTATCCAGCGCTGGATTCGCCTCAGTTACACCAGAGCTTTAACACTCGTTCACACGAGTATAGTTACTCGCCTACGAGTCTCGTACTGACATCCTTGCCTCTCAACGACCGAGAAACTATCCTCATGTAAACGAGCCTGAAAAATTATCTTACTTTTGTTATTTCTTAAAACGATCAAATTACAATTCGACTTAATTAATTGAATGAATAATCCAATGTGCCTGTTCTATTTTATACTGTAAATAATCGTTGAAATTCGTGTTAGTGTGTTGTTTCATTACATTATCCCATAGTATATTTATTACTTCCATTTTAACCGATCGAAGTGGACTATGAAAAATTCTCAAAATTATCGTGACAGTCTGTCAGATATTTGTGACAGAAAATCTTACATCAGTCCTGCCAAGTGGTACCGTTTTACCTCAGTTATTGGATCTTGGAGGATAGATAGGCAGACGCTCTATGTAAAATCATCATCATCATCATATCAGCCGAAAGACGTCCACTGCTGGACATAGGCCTCCCCTAAGTGTCGCCACAACAACCGGTCTTGTGCGTCTCGCATCCACCGCCTACCCGCGACCCTCACCAGGTGCACGCTCCACCTTGTGGGAGGCCGCACCAATGCTATATCTTCCGGTACTCGGTCGCCACTCCAGAACTTTTCGACCCCATCGACCATCTGTTCTGCGTGCAATGTGCCCTGCCCACTGTCACTTCAGTTTGGCGATCCTTCGGGCTATGCCGGTAACCTTGGTTCTCTTGCAGATATCGTCATTCTCTATGTAAAATAGGTACTGGTAATCAGCTTCATCTGATTAGACTCGAAGCCAAACCCAACACAGTTAAGAAAAGGTTGGAAAGGATTGATTAGGGTGTTTGGAAGAAAAAGTCAATAACTTCTGTACATGTATAATGATCTTCATCGCGTTGCCCGACTTGGCGAGGTCCAGCGCTTCCTTGGATCTCTGCAGTGGGAAGTG
Organism: Mamestra configurata; assembly: GCA_002192655.3. Taxonomy (NCBI): domain Eukaryota; kingdom Metazoa; phylum Arthropoda; class Insecta; order Lepidoptera; family Noctuidae; genus Mamestra; species Mamestra configurata. The sequence goes on along the minus strand of NDFZ01004734.1, from coordinate 97,414 downwards.
GTGCGTGATGAACTTCTTGAGGTTGATCGCTCCGGATGACACTGCTGCTATCGCTGGTGGGTATCTACATACAGTAAAGATGTATTAGTTGATCCTTTTGGAAATTGCCACATGAATTTCTCAGTAGGTACCAGTTCGCCTGCTTTGCTTTGCCTGATAGGATACGGAAATTAAATAGTATAATGTGGAGAAGAGCTCGTGGCTAAATAAAACAGCCACATGGGTCGGTCTTTAGGGTTAAGGGACCGAGGTCGGTTCGTGGTTGGCGACTGGTCCCGGCTGTCATTTGAAGATCTTTGGCAGTCGTTGCGGATAGTTAGAGGCCAGAAAATCTGGCACACCAGTTTTGCCAATTTACTCAGTTATTGGGTTTTGTTACCCAGTTACTGGTTTTTGTTATCCAGTTACTGTGTTTTGGAGGAGACGTAGGCAGTCGCTCCATGTAAAATACTGGCATTGGAGATGCTGGAAGCCGACCGCAAAATAGTTGGGAAAGGTCTCTAGGGAGATTTATACAAAGTGGACAGGACAATATGATCATAAATGAAACTTCATATAAGTCATGATATTCCCAACCTGCACACAAAAAATCAAATGAATATATCCAGTAGTTTAGCCACAGGACATTATTTTTAATTTTAAGTATTTTCTACACCTGTATTGTAAACAGGAGAGCACGCGACAGGTTAACGACACACGTTGCCAGCTCGCTACTTCAAAAACCTACGCCTCTTCTTTAAAATTTATTTTCTGATACAAATCAATGCAAATTATACTTTATGCCAGAGCCCTAAGAGTCATAAAGCGTGTCATGACAACTAGATAAAAAAAAATGCATGCGGAAGTTATAATATACTTCCCGTTACGCACTCATGTCAATCGCAAAATATGTATGTGCGAAAGAGATAGGTAAGTTTGCTTGTTTCTAGTTTGCTTACTTGTCGAAACCTGCAATTACTCGTGGCTAGGTTACGCGTTCAGTGTGTCACCGGACTTCCTTCCTGCCTGTGACGCGTTTTGTTCCGCTCTGGAATTTCGAATGCGCCCGCGCCTGTTTGGAGTCGCAACGCGAGTGTTATCGTATCGTATCAGGCAGATGTGGTACCAGTTAGACGGAGCACCAGCTCATTCAGTGGTGTCTGCAAGAGAGCGTTTGACTCAACGTTCCATTGGCCGTTATGGACCAGTGCGGTGGCCAGCGAGGTCACCAGATCTCACGCCACTGGATTTCTTCTTGTGGGGTCACATAAAGAATGAGGTATAGGTACTCAACAGAAGTCAATACCGTTGAGGAATTAAAAAATATAATAATAATATAGTTTAATAAATTGAAAGAAATGGCTGCTAATGGTGACCTATTATCAAGAGTGAGGAATAACATTATACGTCGGTGTAGTTTGTGTATTCAAGAACACGGCGGACATGTTGAAAATAAAAAAAATAATGACTGGCTACATACTTAACTAAGTGATCTAAGTGATTGTCAATAATAAATTTGATTAGTGAATAACTCGCGGGTGAATGATGCCTGACTATTTGGTTAATAATCTGTCATTTGATTTAATTTTGTGTAATTGAGCATTAATATAAATAATGGCGCCAAAACATTACGTCGTCGCTGCGTCGCGGCCGCGCACGGCCTCGCGCTTTATCATGAATGAAACCGCGCTGCGTTGCCATTCTTACCGCAGGTCAGTGTACCAATTTTATAAATGGTGTTTTATTTTGTTTGCAGTTTTAAGCTATTTAGTTTGTTAGAAAAAACATTTTTTTTTATTTCGATTTTCGGATATATTTGATAGTTTACAAATGTTTCTATAAACCAGTATTGCCAGTGTTTTCATTGAAAGTCATATTGTCATCTCCACATTGTATAAATGGTAAAATATGGCTGTAGATACCTATAGTAGGCGCCAGATAAATGTGGAATAAAGTATATTGACCTTTCCCTAATAACTGTTCATAGGTACCTGAACAATTAAATATGAATCGTTTTTCATTATTAGACAATGTTAAGGATCACGAGAGATGATGATTCGGGACAGCTTTGTGTCATTAATTCCGTTTTTCAAATTAAAAATGTCAATAATTGTAGGTGGGTCAATGACCGTTATTCCACGATTATCTGGCGCCTACTATAGCACCCCTGACTGCCCCCTCGGAAATAAATATTTCTACTTACGTGTTTACAATTCTGAAGGAGCCCCTCACGTCGACCTCCCGCAGCAGCGCCTGCATCAGAGGCACTTCCACCCTGTTGTCTCCGATGCCCACCACCAGCACCACGCCGGCCGTCTTCGTTACCTGACATTCAAACAGACATGTTCATTAAAACGTTAATTTATTTAGGTAGGTATCATCATCATCATCACTACTTGTCAACATCAGCTTGTGGTCGAATGATCAATAAATACAACGTGGGACAGAATAAACGCTATACCCGAAAAGGGGTCAATGAACTCATCATTATAAACAACTTTTGATAAGAGAGCAAACCCGAAATCGCAAAAAATAAAATCAGCTGTTCAGTACATTTTTTCGAGTTAAGCGCATTGCGATATCGTGTATGGTCCCACAGCCGTCCCACATTCAAAGTTATTCATAATGATGAGTACACTAACCTCTTTTCAGGTATTGCGTTTACTCTGTTGTATGTCTATTCCTCCGCTGTACTTTTCTGATTAATTGCGTTGCGGGATCCAATACACTCTGCGCGGTGTACGCGCAGGCGTCAATGGTGATGTCGGGCTGGCAGCCCAGCTGCTCCACGCTGCGTCCACTACTTCTTGCTAGCTATAGATGTCGCTAGTGTGACGTGTTACCAGCATGGCGACTCTCTGCGCGGAGGCATACGCGCAGGCGTCGATGGTGACGTCCGGCTGGCAGCCCAGCTGCGCCACGATGCCTTCTACCACCTCTTGGTCGGAGTAGTCCCTCTTCACCAGCAGTGTGTAATCGGCGCCCAGCTCTCGTGCTGTGTCCAGCCTGGATTGGACCACGTCTGTGGACAAATTTATTTATTTATTTATTAAGTAAGGCACACCAACGACATATTTACAATTAAAAAAAAAACAGGAAATTATAGGTATTGAATTCTGTGCAAATACATCACTTATAGGTATGCACAACATTCTCTATGAAAGATTAACATGATTAACAAAGATTCATTAGTTCATTTGAAACTAAATAATAATTAAATTTAAACAATGCATTACAAAATATAATAAATTACACTAATACAATTGATAAAAAAAAAAATCGTTAACAAATAAAATATGTCAAATATAGGTATGTCACATAGCGAATAAGTTAAATTAATAATTAAAAAAATTTCAAAAGAACAGTTATATTAAATTAAATTAAATTGGAAACAAAAAGAAATCAAGTACAATAGAAAAAATTACAATAAATATTTCAAACATAAAAAAAAAAAAATCTATTCAAAATCAAAAATTAAAAGAGACAAGAGGGTGTAGGCAGCTGATCACAGGTCAATACTGAGTATTTTGTTTTTAAATTTTGGTAGCCTGTCAAAGAAAACATCGATACCGCTGTCGATAGAGCAGGTTCTATTGTAGCAATCCAACATTCTATTTAGGGGAGCATGTCGACCCAGGTTTGTGCGACATGGTTTTGTTACAAATGTTCTAATAGTAGGTACGCTTAGATCGCAGATGAGAATGCCGAGGTACGTCTAGGTTGATTTTGTTAAGGAGATATGGAGTTGATGTTAACCCGTTAGCAATTTTAAAAAGTGTTGTTAGATCGTTTAGATCTCTTCTTCGCTTCAATGAGTCCAACTTGAAGTAGCTTAGCCGGGCTGTGTAATCAGCTCGGTAAGGACAGTTATGGTCTTTAAACCGCAAGTGCCTGGTAAACTTTTTTTGAATGCGTTCAATCCTGTCTATGTGGATATTGTAGGTTGGACTCCAGACGGGAGAAGCATATTCAACAAGACTGCGCACATAAGTGTTATAAAGCACTTTCAAAGCCAGGGTCCCCCCCTTAAACTCTTTGCCAACTCTACTAATAAATCCAATCATTTTTATTGCCTTTTTGATGATGTTATTTATGTGCGTAGTGAATGAGAGATCGCTACTAAGGACCACACCTAAATCCCGTATGCTTGTGACTTTTTGCAGTGATGTTCCACTGAGGGAGTAAGTTGATGGTAAGGGGTGTTTTTTCCGCGTGAATGTTATTTGATAGCATTTACTAGCATTCAGAGCCATCCCATTCACCACACACCAGTCCTGTAATGAGTTCAGATCGGATTGCAGCAGAGCGATGTCTTCCTGAGTTTTTATTGGGCGAAAGATTTTCAGGTCATCGGCAAACAAAGAACACCGGCTATGTTTGAAGCACTTTACTATGTCGTTTATGAACAAAATGAAGAGTATTGGCCCGGTATGGGAACCTTGGGGCACGCCGGAGGTTGCGATATACTCCGGAGATTGATAGCCGTTTACCACAACTCTTTGTGTGTCCGCTTGCGTAAATACGATCCAAACCACCCAAGCAGTGAACCGTGGATGCCGAAATCACACAGCTTTAGCAGCAGGATTTCATGGTCCACCTTATCGAAGGCGCTGCTGAAGTCAGTGTACAGAGCGTCGATCTGCAGGCCAGAATCGACACACATACAGATCTCATCCACGTACGATACTAAATTGGTTACCGTGGATTTTTTGCTACAAAAACCATGTTGAGTGGCTAGCGCAGTTTTTACATGGGATGTTAAGATAGGGCACATCATACGTTCAAATAGCTTTGAGAAAATGGACAAAATAGAAATTGGTCTGTAGTTTTTTACATCAGCACTATCACCTTTTTTGAAAATTGGCACAACATTGGCCTTTTTCCATTCTGTTGTAAATGTAGATGTTTCCAGAGATTTATTAAAAATTAAGGTGAGAGGATATGCCAAGCCACGGGCACATTTTTTTATAAAGAGTGGGGGCAGCCCATCCGGACCAGCACCTTTAGTAACATCGATCCTGTTTAGAGCTTTAAGAACTTCCCTCTCAGTAAAAGCAATTTTACTGAGAATGAGTTGAGGAATACTTGGGTATTTGTTACTGCTCCATTTCTTCCGCTAGCAACAGAAAACGTAGACGAGAATTGTTTTGCGAAGAGTTGACATATTTCGTCGCCAGTTGTAGCCACTGTTTCGTTTAACGTCATTTCTGATGGTATAGAACTAGTTTTTGAATTTTTCGACTTTACAAACGACCAAAATGCTTTAGGGTTTGAACTGATGCTATTTTCAAGTTTCAACACAGTAGACGTATTTTTTATAACAAATTTTAATCATCGACTTTGCTCTCTCGTCGAGCATTGTATATTTGATCTCATCACGCGGATTGCCGTATCTTTTAAAACGTTGTCTAAGCTTTTCTTTTTCATTGAGAATTTTCACTAAAGTTTTGGAGTAGGTACCATGGAGGAAAATTTTTGCTTAAATTCTTAATTTTGGGAATATAGTTATTTATGATTTTTCGATATCATAAAATACCTCTGTCATCACATCAACATTTAAACATGATTCTAGCTGCTCTTTCCAATGTATTTCTTTTAGTTTATTGTTGGTAAGTTCGTAATCAGCTGCTTTAAAATTAAATTTAGTCATCGTTACATGTTTAAGTGACACATACTTACATAAAGTAAAATCAATTTTTAAAGGGGGGTGGTGACTATCTTCTCTACAGATGGGTGAAGCAGACCTTGTGACTACCGCATATAGAATATTTGAAAGCACTAAGTCCAATGATCTATGATTAGAGTTTTTGATAACATCATATTGCGACATACTGTTTAAAGACATAAAATCAATTAGAGAGTATTTAGAGGTTATTATTATAATTTGACGGTGTAGAAGAGGTTGTGTTGGAGAGTTGTGGGTCCGGATTCCATTCGATGAAGCCGAGATTAAAATCACCGATTACTATAATTTCTTCGCCAGTACTTTCATTAACACTCGTGACCGAACTTAGAAACATATCTGTTGCACAGGGGGCGGTAGATAAACAGCGCAAATGTTGATTTTCTTTCTCTCATTTACTTTAACTCGAACCCAGAGGTCTTCTGCAGTAGTTTCCCATTGACAAGCCCGCACGGAGTCATATGCCTTCGAAACAGCAATAAGAACGCCACCTCCTTCTCTTCCTGTCAGAGCACTGGACGCTCTATCTCTCCTGTAAATATTATAGCGGGCGTCGAAGATCTCTTCATCATTGATGTTATCATTGAGCCAAGTCTCAGTCACTACAATCACATCATATGTATTTATATTAACAGCAATATTAATTTCACTCAGTTTCGTTCGCATTCCACGGAGATTCTGATAGTACACGGTGAATTTTAGTGATTGATTTTACTCACGGGTTCCTGCTTCTGGAGATTTCTTACATTAAGGATACAGCATGAAGGGACTTTATTTGAATAGGCCGTGCTCCGTCATCCTTACGGACTAATACTCGGCCATCGCGGATCCAAACATATTTGTAGCCTTTCTCACGCGCCATTTTTCTAGTCTGTGCATGTATGGCTTTATTGAGTGATGACAGATGTTCGGACACGAAGACAGGTTGTTTAGTGCCACCGTACCCTAAATGGCTCGAGTTGAGTTTATCGGAAACGTGTGCGCGGTTAAATTTGGTAACAGATGATAAGATTTCGTCTCGCTTCCTTGTGCTTCTCAGTTTGACGATGATTGAGCGCGGGCGACTACTCTGTAAGTCGAGTTTCTTGACGCGAGATGCTGAAGATACGTCATTAGGTTCAATTTCGCATGAGACAGCTTTTCCTAGTTGTACCAACATATTCGACAGGTATTCAGCTTCGTGTTCAGGAATGCCGTAAATCTCCAAGTTATCTTGGCGAGAGTATTGCTCCATGATGTTAACTCTAACAGATAGGTCAGAGACTGCAGTTTTTAACTCTTCATTTTCTTTTCTTAATTGAGAAATGACGTTCTTGTTCTGGTCCAATTCAATCTTCATAGCATCATAGTCCTTGCTCATAAACTCGACGGATGCCTCTAATCCTAGCAGGGTTTTTTTTAATTCAAGAAATTCACTTTCGAAGTAGGATCTGAGCGAAGCCTTCAGATGCACAGTCAATAATGACTCCATTTCTTTGCGAAGCTCAGAAATTGTTGCTTTATCCAGCTTAAGAGGTTGAACAGCTGAATCCGGGCCGGTTGAGCTATCTTCAAAAGCTTCCACGTATGCGCCGTC
>NDFZ01004734.1:16528-88663 GCA_002192655.3 Mamestra configurata | reverse complement strand
TGTACCGCGGTCTGTGTCGGGGTCGAGATGATAAGGTTGTTCAGTACCTCTGAGCGCAGCCTATCAAGTGCGGCATCGTCCAACCTGTGATTACGTTGAATGACCCGCACCTGATCCGACAATCGTTGGGCCGAGACGTTAACAGTTGGTTCCAAGTCCTGAAACAGAGACAGCATTCTGACACGGTACGCAGTGAGGTTAGTTCCCCCCTCTGTAGACCCATAGTATGCGCGCATGACGTTTTCATTCATGGACTGCGTCCATCTCATGCGCTGCACACAACCACCGGTAGCGGGGACCCGGCTCGGAGCCGGTTGGCCCCTAGGTCCCAAGCCCCTCGGTGGCCGGCCTCTCCCTTGCCGACGTACAGGTGTTGGCGACGTCGGCGGGGAGAAATACTCGTCACTCGAGCTCGACGCAACTGCAACCGCCGGTGACAATGGTGATCCGATGTCCGGCGGCGGCGAGGCGGAGCTGAGCGACGGGTCCGGAGGTGGTGGGCGTGCGCGTTGTAAAGCTGCTCTCGTTAGCATAGTTCAAGCATTCCTTTCATATTTTCGTTGTGTCGTCGTGATTTAATTGTGACAGATGTCATAATATGTCGGTCGTATAACAATTTTCTTTTTCTTCTCGCATATTGTTTGCTTTTTGGATTTGTTTAGGTTCTATTGCTTATTTTACTGGTTCTTGGAATTTCTTTTGCAAAATTGTGGACACCAGTTTTTAACTCTTCATCTTCTTTTCTTAATTGAGAAATGACGTTCTTGTTCTGGTCTAATTCAATCTTCATAGCATCATAGTCCTTACTCATAAACTCGACGGATGCCTCTAATCCTAGCAGGGTTTTTTTTAATTCAAGAAATTCACATTCGAAGTAGGATCTGAGCGAAGCCTTCAAATGCACAGTCAATAATGACTCCATTTCTTTGTGAAGCTCAGAAATTGTTGCTTTATCCAGCTTAGGAGGTTGAACAGCTGAATCCGGGCCGGTTGAGCTATCTTCAAAAGCTTCCACGTATGCGCCGTCATTGTTAGGCGAGTCGTTTAGTCGCGGACGCTTTGATCTGACAGAGACATTAGTATTTGCGTCTGTGATATTACTACCGTTATCGCTGGTACCAGGAGCGGTGGAGGTTAAAACGGGCACAGACGCTTGCAGTACATTCTGCTTCACGGAAGCTGCAGGAGGAGAACGCAGTTTTCACCATTCGAAGGTTCACTTCACTAGCAACACAACGGTATAACATAGGTCTATAAACAAACACTTTTTACTATTTTTTCGAAATTAAAAAAAGGAGCAAGACAAAAACGATCTTTCTTGAGCGACGGTAGACGGTTTAGGTAAATTCATTGAACTCTCAATAATGTCTAAATGGTATTTGTTTCTGTAAAACACTTTTACGCGGCAAACATACACACAAACAATAAACAATAACAATTATTAAAACAAGGTGCGATCAGTATTTTTTCTATGAGACCACTCTGTAAAGAATATCATAGTAGGTAGGTACCGAACCTATATCTTAAAATCCAGACATTATTGGTATCAGGCCATGCAGATTAGTGTCTCAAATGGACCCGTCGAGTCAGTGGTGGGAAACTCACTAGCGCTGCGCAGCCCGGAGCGTTCAACCCAGAACCCAACGTTTGGCATGCGCGTTCGCAGCTTACCAAACGAAGCGGTCATTAGATTATTTTATCACAATTATCTCAGTATAATAAACCGACAGCATCATCAATTTAGTCTGTGCTAATGAACGTATCTTCGTCCTTTCTTCATCAAGTTTCATAATTAAAGAGATTTCTCTAGGTACGATACCGGTGATAAGTATAGTGCTGGCGCCCATGGCCCGCGCCGTCATAGCGCACAGGATGCCGATGGGCCCCGCGCCCAGGATCAGCACGCGCTGGCCCAGCCTGATGCCGGCGCGGTTGCAGGCGTGCATGGCGATCGCTAGCGGCTGTACCGCCGCGCCTTCCTCCATGCTAAAGTTGTCTGGCATCCTTGTAAAGAAACAGAATGCAAAATTATTATCTTGTTATATTTATGGCAACTTTGTTATCTCCATTATGTAATTATGATCATTACTTTAATGAAGCCACGCAAAGGTTGCAGCGGCCATTTTACAGTACCTACCCGAACGTAGGTATAATGATGATAGATGGCAGAGCTCACTTGTGACAGAAGTCGGCGACATGCTTGTAATAGCGGCATAGGTTGCCGGGCGCGCCCATGGACGAGCAGTAGTGCGGCGCCACGCACAGGTTGTAGCGGCCCAGCTTGCAGTACTCGCAGGCGCGGCACGGCTGCGTCGGTTCAATGGCTACGCGGTCGCCCACGGTCAGGGAGGTCACTCGGGATCCTATCTGGTGAAGGAATAAAAATCTGAACAGTCTGTCTCGTTCTACTCCACAACAACCTCCTGGCTTAGTTGCGCACGTGAAAATAGCTCCGCTTTGTACCTACATGTGGTCGGCATCCGATCGCCCTCTGCGATCCACGGCAACGCTATGAACGAATGCGTGGCTGGCAAACAAATTAACCGCGGTTTGGACATGGCAAACCTTTCCGTTCACATTTATCCTCCTCGCGAGTTTTACAAGAAACTGTCATTGGTATGTTTGGCAGACAAGACTCTCTATAAAGAAGTTTGTTGGCTGAAAACTGCTTTAACTAATTTCCTGGTTAACAAGCTTACTTTGACAACAACACCGGCCCCCTCGTGGCCGATCACGATGGGTTCCGTGACAACGTCCATACCGCAGGTTCCTGTAGTGTACATCTTTACGTCAGACCCGCAAATGCCCACGCAATCCATCTTCACTAGCACCTCTGCAACAAAAACACCAATGAGATAGTATAGCAGTCAGACCCGCTGTATCCGCGGTAAGGAATCAGGCCGCCCATCTGTGAGAGAGGTCAGTCACCGAAAATGCGAGCTCATGCGAGAACATGCCGGTTTCCTTACGATGTATTCTTTCACCGTTTGAGAGCAGCGGTGACTAGTGATGCTGATGATAGAAGTTACACAAGATGAAGTGTCTATCTGGGACCCATCAGGGTTGCGGAATTTGTTCGAAACAGTCACCGCAGCCCTGGAACGCAAAGGACTTTAGAAGGAACACGGATGGGTTTTAGTCAGTAAGAGTCTGACACACCCTTCCGCTCCGCCCAGAGCTAAAGAAGTCATTTGATGATTTGATTTCCCATCAGTAAAAAAAAATCTGGGACCCACGATCTTCAACTGTGTAGAAGAGGGTCAGACCGATAGGTAACACTGCTTTTTGGCTCTAGTTATGAATGTTGATCGTGGTGGTCAGAGCTTTTGTGCCTCCTCTGTATGAGATGAGAACTTTGCCCTGAAGCGAGGGTAGCCGGTGGAGGCTGCAGGACAAAGGCAGTGTAAAAATCGAAGATACCAGGTACCTACCGTCATCTTTAATTTCTGGCACCGGAATATCTTCCTGAAACAAGTTGTAACAACCAATAAAGTTTCATCACAGATCACTCTCAGGTTAAAGTTCACGAAAAGAAAATCGCTGAAAAACACGTGCACTTGTTTAGATTCGAAAACTTTAATAAAAATTATAACATTGGTAGTTTTACCAACGCAGTTTTCCACATTTATTGAAACAAGTAAATACCTACTTATTTATTGCTTTGTTATTACAAATTAAGCTTTCAATTTTGTATAAGTATCATTTAACTCACAATTCTGACATCGTAAGGTCCATGTAGGACTACTGCACAATTGGCGTCCATTTTCGTCTAATTCTCAGAGTACAGTGGTACCTACGTACGATCGTATTAATTATGTAACGTGATTTATTTTGTTTAACGTTTCTCGGAATGTAAACATGTTAAAAAGATAATAAATGTCATCGTGATGACATGAGACCAAAAGGTCTAGTTTGTTTTTGTTGGTTTAGGTACCTATACCACGAATTTAGGCATATGCCTGCTCGTAGCTGCTGAATACTTTTATATATATATAACAGTACCTAGTGAGGCCTTCACAAGCAAAACACACAACGCAACTCTGTTTAACCCTTCTTCAGGAAATATAGGACACCTGCTTACATAATCCCCTCGGGGATAGACGTGTCTTTACCTTGGTATAGCTTGAAACCCTTCGCTGTATTCAGGATTTAATATGGCGCCCGTGACATAAGACACTCTTTATCCCCTCGGTGAATAATCTACCCTTTTGCACAACCCTTAGCTGCCTAACAGTCCGTAGTACTACTAGGCTATAATTTTACTTCAGTAAGTAGGTACATATTTTTATTAGGATCTTTACCATACATTTCCAGCAGATTCATTCGTCACCTGACATATCTCCGCAGTCGCCCGGTATTTAACACCATCCACGGCAACTCTCATCCAACTGCAACCACTAGGTGGAGCAACAGTCAGAGTGGTTGGTAGGCAAGTGGTTTGACCACTCTACCACCACCTAGCCTGGGCATCTTATTTTATGTTGTCTGCCTAGCAACGCCTAAAAATCCTTGTATAAACAATGTAAAGCCATAATAAATAAGCGGGGATTAATAGAAGTACATTATCAATCACGAGACCTGAAATAACATTGCCTATTTGCACAATTACTGACATTATTTTTATCTGTTCAGTTTGTCTGGTGAATCATTGTGAATGAATGCTGCTGTGCCGTTTGTATAGCCGTCTTCTTTCGAATCGGCACTATTTAGATACATACTAATACTGCCCGTCAGAAATCTTGCTGACCCAAAACCACTACCTACCTCCTGTTATTGATTAATGATTTGTGAAGAAACTTATACCACACGAGGCTCTAGACAAATTGATAGCTCGTATTGGCGGGGTAATACCGTGCCCCAGACATTCTATCAACAACAATCGGATCGAATGTCCGTTTGTCTAGTGTCCACAACGCCACTTACAACGTCTAAGATAAACAACAACATTCCTAGCGATGAGATGCTGCGCAGCATCACTTCACCCAACAGCAGTCGAGCTCGTATGTCATAACGCGTCGTGACACAGTCATGTCATGATGTCACTGTGATTAAAAGCAAAGAATGCTTTATGCGACTCCGCTCTTATAGGTAGGTGGGCACAAATCCAGCTCAACAGAATGCACAACGCCAAGAACTTTTGGATGTTTTCTATCCTTACAGCCAATTGAGAAAATCAAATGTAAGTACGTAGGTACTACAATTATTTTATAGAGCGAGTGCAAATTTTGTGAGTTTGTGTATACATATACACAAACTCACAAAATTTGAAGGAGGAAAAAGGAGGGTAAACTCCGAAACCACAGTAACTATTTGAAAAATTCTTAAAAGGTACATTCTTACTTACAGACGGATAAGCAAATCTTACGTACGGTACGCTAATATACTTCTGGACACATCTATTGGCCCACCTTAGAGTTTAGGTTTCGATGGCCCCTACCGAAATATGATTGCTAGATTGAACAAAAACTGTTGATGCAGTTTTAAACCTGATACATTTTACCATCTTTTTCGATCGTATTGTTTTAAATTTGAATTCAGAATACCATACGACATACGAATAAAAAACATGTTTTATCAAATAAAGGTTTAATTTAATAACGCGTGTTGCCTACATGGGCATTTTTATCAAATAAAGGTTTAATTTAATAACGCGTGTTGCCTCCATGGGCATCTACCACAGCTCTCATACGATTAGGCATAGAGTTTATCAACCGCTCTATGCAATTTTGAGGGATCATCTCCCATTCCTCTTCTATGGCAGTTTTCAACTCCTGCATCGTCTGGGCAACTGGCTGACGAGCCCTAACACGTCTTTTTAGCTCGTCCCACATGTGCTCAATGGGGTTCATGTCTGGGCTTCTGGCTGGCCAGTCCATAACTGTGATGTTCACATCCCGAAGATATTCCCTGACGATGCCGGCCGCATGGGCTCTTGCATTATCATGCATAAAAAGGAAATTTGGGCCCACATAGTCCGCGTATGGTATCACGTGAGGTTCTAAGCACTCACGAATGTACCTTTCAGCATTTAATGTTGGCAGCCGTGGTCCTGTAACAACCTCAAGTTGAGTTTTGCCGCTCGCGGATATACCGCCCCAGACAGTCCATGAGCCACCGCCATAAGCAACCCTCTCTTCAAAGCAGCATTGTGCGAAACGCTCTCCCTTACGTCGGTAGACCTTCTTCCTTCCATCATTGCCATGTAACACAATTTTAGACTCATCAGAAAAGAGTACACGGCTCCAATCTTGCTGTGTCCAATTTAAATGACTGCGTGCGAAATGAAGGCGCGCTGTTCGGTGGGCTCGCGTTAGTTTGGGCCCATTAGCTGGCTTGTGTGGTACCATATCGCGTTCTTTTAACCTTCTCCGAACAGTTCGAGCGCTCACAGATACTCCGTGGAAGTCGCGAAGTTGGTTTTGTATCTCAATGGAGGTAAGGTGACGATTTCTCAAGCTGGTCGTCACGATGAATCGATCCTGCCTTTCAGTTGTGACCCGAGATCGTGGCCTTCCTTGGCGACAAACAAAGCCGCCAGTCTCTAGGTACATCCGATAAACATTTCGGACCGCAGATCGACTTAAATTAATTTGAGCACTCACGTTTTTTTGGCTGTGTCCGGCCTGAATAAGTGCCACAGCTTGGGCGGCGACTTCAGGTGAAGTATCCATAGATTATTGATAGAACCTCACCTTAATGTTAAGAATAAGTAATGTTTGTTGCAAAACCAAAGATATCAATCACTTTTTCAAGAATTAAATCCAAGTAAACCAATAAAACCAAGTTTTCTTAGTATTCGATTGTTTGATATCAACAAACAGGCTCCAAATTGTCTTTTGTTTCTTTAAATTCTGTGTTCGAAATTCAAAAAAAGACCATTGAATGAAATTGTGAATGTGCCAGGTTCAAAACTGCATAAAAACTTTTTGCTCGACCTAATATAAAATTTTAGCTAGGACCAAACGAAACTGAAAATACAAGGTGGGCCAATAGATGTGTCCAGAAGTATAGATAAATACGAACGTTTGGATAGATGGATGTTTGTTACATTATATCTATGTTTGTTACTTCGTCAAAACGGCTGAACGGATCTCGATGAAATTTAGCACAGAGGTAGATTATAGTCTGGAATAACACATAGGCTATTATATCTTTTATCTCGGCAGTATGTTTCCTTGGTATAATTTTCGACATTCACGCGAGCGGAGTCTCGGGCGGCAGCTAGTTTGTAATAAAAACAACAATTTCGGAAAACAAAAATATTTATTTAGTAAGTATAAAAATATTTTATTTTCATTTGTACTTAATCATTTAGATAATTTTCTTCTTATAACCTGATGTACCTAAGTATAATTTAGTTTGGAATAAGCATATCTAAATAAGATGTTTTACCGATGTGTATAACAAAATTTTCACAATTAAATCTAAACAACGAAGAATGTTCTTTCTTAACAAATATAACAATAATTTTAAAAATAAATATATAATAGGTTAGTGTGTAATAAATACACGAGGTTCCTACAGTCAATAATGCGGTTATTAATTCCTTTTTTTCAAAGAAAGTTTATCCTACTCAATAACGTTATCTAAGACGACACAGAGTAGTAAGTTAACAAATGCAATACTAACTCGACACAACAGCTCAGAGGTTCCATCGGTAACATCGAACACGATTCTTTCTAGACAAGGATTGATCGAGCCGGGTCACGAACAATTGACAAAACTTTATCATGTGTGGAGCGAACATACCTAAGCGGTTTCTGTACCTGTTTTGGTCGTTCACAGATGTTTTATTACAGGTCTCTTCTTCTTATTCTTTTGTTAGTACTGCCTATCATTTTTTCATTACCTCCATGAAACCTTTAAGTTCGTGTCGTACTAAACCGAAAAGGGGCTATGTTAGGAAGAGTAACTGCCACCATGATTCCACTGCGAAAATGAGATGGTGTTATCGGTCATATATAGCTCCGTCTCTTTCTCGCACATGAATCATGAGGACATTACAGCATCATAATATCGAGCCCTTCCCTCCAACCTATTGTAAACGAAATGTTTTTGAAAATCTTGTTTTGCATCTTAAACTACATAATTTAAGACATAAAAACGCATTTTCAGCTAAATGTCGCCTACGATAAATTATCGGTAATTGCTCGATGGCCACCAGTTCTGAAGAGGATATCAAAGAGTTTAGAACTTGGTGGAGTTGTTAGCGTCCCGTGGCTGCACGTGGATCATGACCTTGATGCCGGCGCCCTGGCGCGCCACCTCGTAGGCCTCCAGCGTCTGCTCCAGACTGAAGTGGTGCGTCACCAGGGGCTTCACGTTGATCTTCCCGCTCGCTACCATGTTCAGAGCGATCGGGTACCTGGCGGCAGCATAGAAATTCGACATTACAATAAGAGGTACGGTAGAATAATATTCGTTCTGAAAACTTTTAAACTATTACTCAGTCTATATCTGAGTCCGGTGAACTGAATCTTCAAGCCATCGAATAGGAGCCATATTTGCGTCCGGATAGCCTCCCTCCCTTTGGGCGGTCTTGTTCCAAATAGCGGTTCCTGACTATAGAATGTCTGTGTTTACAACCCCCAGAACCCTAAAGACCCCCTAGGTCTTTAATTCAAGAGTGAACAGGTTACTTCTAAGCCAGCGTGATCCATCGTCGACCACATCGTCGCTTTTCATCAGGTGAGATTGTGGTCAAACGTGAGCGAGATATCTATATTTATGAAGTAAGAAACTGTATCTAGAACAAAAAATAACGGCTAGGGTACGCACTCGTTGACGTATCGGAAGATGCCGCGGATGTCGACCTCGCGGGCAAGAGCGCCGGCGAGTGGCACTGTCTGCTCCACCGCGCCCATGCCGACCAGCACCGCCACGCCGCCGGACTTCGTAGCCTGAAAGAATATAAATAAAGAAAAATACATTTATTTAGCACAGAATTAAGGCACACTGCACACGTTTGCAGGATAAAAAAGTAACAATAAGTTAATATTTTTTTAGGTTTAAAAGGGTGCCTCGCACTCTACACAGAACACACCATTAAATTATCATATCGTCCAGGGGCTTTAGACTATGTGACATCCTATCAGAAACAACGTTTGTCGAACAGTCAAAAATGTATCTTTTATTTAATCTGTAGCGTTTACTCTTCCCTAATAATGGGTTGACAAAGACGAGTCAGGTACGCACAAGTGTGAGCCTAAACACATTTTCATTCTCTCGGGGGTTCCAGAATGCCAACTTTCTTACTGTAGCCCAGACTGTGATAGTTGCCTACTGAGAATCTAACGGAAATATCCAATAATACTTTGTTGGAGCTGAGAATCGTACCCAATAGAAACCCACGCTTGCAACTACTAGATAATCATCAAATGTCCTCTGTGCAGTGCACTAGATCATGAGGCATTCACACACACATATTTTACACATCTTTACTTTTTATTGCACATACGTCGACCTTCTGCATGTCTCGGTGTCCGTGATCAATCACACTCACCAACAACGATACTCTGACGGTGGCTTGCGCTCCGCTCGCATCAAACGATACGTCGGGCTGGCAGCCGAGCAGTTCGTGTATCTTCTCCACTACTTGAGCCTCGTTGGACTCGCGGGTCACCAGGAGGGTGTGGTCGGCGCCCAGCTGCTTTGCGAAGTCCAAGCGGGCCTGGAGCACATCTGTGTAAGAAACGAAATAAAGATTAAAGATGAGATGTTTTTCGCCACAGTTATTATGTCAAAAAGCATTCTAATGCAGGCAAACTAATCTATGATTAAACTAAAATAAATGCCACCAACTGCATTAAACTGCTGGAAAAGTGATTAGTTTGGAACTTTTTAGTCGGTTTTCGTAGTAGGAATTTTTGATATAATTTTTTTTTGTTTCTTTGTAGTTTACCAAACATACAACATATCCCTTATGTGTGACCACGCACTTCTGAAACACTTTGTATAAATAAGGTGGAGTTTTTTCAAGATTAAACCCATCCAATTCATAAATGAGATGCATGACGGTGTTTCAGAGTTTAATTCGTCAGTCAGAACCAGCAGTGTTACCTGTGATGAGCACGGTGCTGGCGCCCATGGCCTTGGCGGAGAGCATGGTGAGCAGGCCGATGGGGCCGGCGCCCAGCACCAGCACGACGTGGCCACCCGTGACGCCGGCGCGCCGGCACGCATGGATGCCCACCGCCAGCGGCTCCAGCAGCGCGCCCTCCTCCATCGACACGTGGTCAGGCAGTCTGCGGACAGACAAGAGTTACCGTAAAGTTTTATGCCCGTTCTTCTCTATAGTATAGGTAATAGGAGAACGAAGTGGCGAAGCGAGTTTCTTTTTGACTAACTAATGGATGCGAAGGCGAAATTCCCCATGTGAAAGTGCGTTTTTCATTGGAATCTTTTAACTTTCTTAACTGTGAAGCGATATACTATCACGACTTCCATTCAGATTTGAACGTACTATGAACATCCTTGCAGAAGTAGAAAGGGCTGCTGATGTAGGAACGGAAGACATAAAAAGATTGAAGACTATGGTATAATAAGTAAGTATGTGTACATCTGTTAAAACGTTTCACTTATATACTATGTCTGACTGTGTGTCGGCTTGTGTTCTCAATAGCACACAACCGATTTTGATACGGTTTTCATATATTTCGGATGGTATGTATGCAAAATGTATATTCCATGGTAACGTAGCCACCACACGAAGCTAGTAAACTTATACCTACAAAGAAAGAAAGAAAAATGTTTGTTGTTTATATACTAACTTGAAGCAGAAGTCAGCAGCATGCTTGTAGTATCGGGCGAGGTTGCCGTGCACTGGCGGCGTGGCGCAGAAGCTCATGTCGGGACACAGGTGGTAGCGGCCAGTCTTGCAGAACTCGCAGTAGCGGCACGGCACGCCCGGCTCGATGGCCACACGGTCACCCACCTTCAAGTTCTTCACTTTGGCACCGAGCTGTGGACGAAACGTGTGGTCAATTAGTAATGGTTATTTATTTATTTGTTTATTCTCGCATTGGAACGTCTTACTTATTCTGAAGTTATTTGTGCTTCATTGGTGTAATTGCTTACACCAATGAAGCACAAATAACTTCAGAATCTGCTGCTTTCCAACATTAGCCCTTTATCATTCAGTCTGGTGTAGGCTGTGTGAATCCGCTGCATGTGCGAAGCAAACCGGTGGGGTGGCGACGCTTAGGGGAGATCTCTATACAACAGTGGATGCTTTCGGCTAAAATATTGATGATGATTATATTTCAGTCGAAAGAATCCATATCTGGATATTGGTATTGTTCAATTATTTCCACAATTACCCTTTTTTTTGGATGCGAAATGACTTCTGCTCTGGGCGAAGCGGCAGGGAGTGTCAGACTCTGTCTGACTAAAACCCACACGTGTTCCTTCAAAAAGCCCTTTGCGTTCCAGGGCCGCGGAAACTCTTTCGAACAATTCCGCAACGCCACAACGACCCTTGCTTTCTTGTTCAACCTTATGACAATAATTATTCCAACAAGTTAATGCTGTTCCATCGCGATGGAAAATAATAAGATTTGACGAGTGAGGTCTCTGTAACATACTACTTAGTTTCTGATAGTCTTCTTTTGATGCGTCCGCCCTGGGAACAGTCCCAGGGCGGACGCATCAAAAGAACTACAGAGTTACCTACATAATATTTAATAACATTTAGGCCATTCTTCTTTTCAAGGGACAATTTGTAGTTAGGTACTTACTGAAACACGACTGCGTTACCAAGAAGAACAACGGTGTTACCAAATATCTACTTATTCAAAAAACAAATATTAACAGACTATTAAAATACATAGAATAAACAACCTAATAATATATATATATAAGTGCACAAGCGGGATTAAAAGGGCAGGGGAAGAACGCATTGGGGATCCAAAAAATCGTTTAAAAACAAAAAAATAGTGCCCAAAATATTATCAGTATTACCTCGTTGAATGGCAATGCTGATTCTTTGGCAAAGAAAATTAATTGGCTCGTAACCAATACGATAGGTTCATCAAATAAATGACTTAAAATTTGTCGTGCCTAATAAATACGTTAAGGGTAGTCATTATAAACATACCTACTTATAAAAAGTGCATTTGTAACTTTGTAATGTAATAATAGTTGAGTACTTTTTTCTATTTTTCTGGCATGGTTTAGGAGACGGGTAACTACGGAACCCTACACAGTGCGTGCTCCGACACGCACTTGTTAAATTTCTCTCTCTGTCTGGGAAATGAAAGGGGCCTCGCAAGGCTGATGTCGCCGACATCTACTTTAGGCCAAGCGCCGTTACTGTCAAAAAGTACACGTCATACGGCCCATTTAGAATCGACCTTGTTAGCTGTTAGTGCATTATGTAGTTCTATCATGTATTCTTGGCATTCAATTTAGTTCGCTTATGGCACATCTTAATTTATTCATCTTATATCTCGCTCTACTGATGTGTTTAGATCTGCAATGATTTCGGAAACGACAGAATCTGTTCCACGCTCTTTGGTTCCACGGTGTACTCCGGTTACACCAAAAATAATATAATTAGGTTAGGAGAGCGATCAATTGTTTTTCTTTTGAATTAAAACAGTTGAAGTATGAAATTTGGAACTATCTGGAATTCTGAATTTTGTTTGGATTCCACCAACCTATAGTACCTACCCATAACTATTAGGTACCTATTACTAGCTACATGCTCAGCCCGCCTAGAAATAAAAATTAAGAAAAGTGTAAAAAAGAAATGAATGTAGGTACATTATTGTTAAAAAGCGTGGGGTGCATTTAAAGTGCTTTTTAAGATATTATCAAAGTGATGATTCTTCTACTCATTATCTGTCAATAAAATGTTTATAACTATTGACACTATGCACCCCACGCTTTTTTACAATAATGTACTTACATTAATTTCTTTTTTACACTATTCTTAATCAAATTTATTAAATTTTATTTTCTGTTTTTTAGTTGGAGTTTTCTATAAAAGCGTGTTTTTTTAGTTTTTTTAAACTATTTTTTTTTTAGTTTTTGTTAAAGGTTAGTTAAATAGAATATGTGTGTTTTTGTGAACAAAAAAAAAGTGTGTATTTATGGATAATGTTTTGCTTTGTTAGAATATTTTTTAATTTTAATTAATTAATCCTGGCGAATCTAAAGGATAATCGGATATTTTAATTGAATTCTTGCATTGTCATCGATCCTTGACAGGTGTGCAAAGTTTGAAACTAATCTGATCGTTCAAAGTAGGGCAAAATCGAGCTCGAAAGGGTCGGTTACAGCTCTCTGTAACCGACCCTTTCGAGCTCGATTTTGCCCTACTTGCACCTGTATTTTTATATGTCTGTTTGTATGCCTCTACATACAAACAGACATATAAAAATACAGGTGAAGCTAATAAAAGCGTGTTTTTAAAAACTTCCCTCCTTTATTTGTTATTCCGATGTAAGTATACCTAAGCTATATTACTGTAAAGTTTCATCAAAATTCGTAAAGTAATTCTTGCGTGAATGAGTAACAACATCCAAAAATCCCTTTCACGTTTGTAATAGTATAGTAGGCATTTTAGATGAAGACTTAAAACTCATTAAAGCAAGATATCAAATGTCTCCATCGTTTGTTGTTATCGTCTTATCTTGTTATATTTACCTACATCATGTGTTAATGTTTATCATATCAGTATATTAAACCGCTAAGTACATTATAATGATTATAATCGTAAGTTGCGGAAAAGCAAATAAACAACTCGATTATTTTGACTGAGCACACCATCATGAATCTATTTAAAGTGCAATTTATTACGGTAAAGACGACATTATAATAATTTCGTTAGAATAATATTTTCCTTACCTATTTATGAATATAATTGCAGACAAAAAAACCCAAATTACTGTACCTAGTTGCATGTGTAATTTTTACACAAGTATAATAGGTACCTATTACTTGCCTCAGTGCGCCAGCTACAATAATACAATTACTGGTGAATTACTTGAACATTAAAGACCTATATTTTACTTTTTCTAACGTTTACTTATGCATTATGGCTGACAAAGAATTTTCAAGGTTGAAGGAAGTGTCGTTTAGCAAGCTAAATGGGTGCTGCTCAGTGCTCAGATTCTGGAACGAAAATCTGTGTTAAAGTGTAAGACGTGCGAAAGGCCACGTTTCCAGCTGTAACCAACTCGCATGCAGGTTTAATTACATTGCGGGACACGATCGAGCGATTGATCTCGTTATACCTCGGCAGCCCGCAATGTAATGCACCTTGCATGCGAGTTGCTTGCAGGTGGAAACGTGGCCTTACTACTGTGATTGGTTGAATGAATTGTCAAAAGCCAATCACAGACAGTCATTATTTTGCGTTATAGAAGCTGAGTGTTTGTGTTAGTGTCGCAGCCAAATAGCTTAATAATCGGCCGTTTAATTCCCATAGCCGAATTTTCAGCGACCTAAGTGACATCTTTGGTACAATTTCGTTTAATGACTTGCCCATGTCACTTGACGCTGTTTAATCGGCGTAATTCAATGAATAGGCTAGGCTTTTAATGAAACGGCTGATGAAGCCAGTTGGTTGCGACATTAGCATAGTATCAGCAAACAAAATAATCCAAGATACTTTTTTTTTTCTTTTAAGGATGGGAAATCATAAAATGACTTCTTCCGCTCTGGGTGGAGCGGAAGGGCGTGTCAGACTCTTACTGACTAAAACCCATCCGTGTTCCTTCTAAAGCCCTTTGCGTTCCAGGGCCGCGGTGACTCTTTCGAACAAATTCCGCAACCCTGGCAGATCACCAAGATACTTAGCGGCTAAGTCTTAACCAGTAGCCTGCCTATATTTGTTAATGACCGCATGCCGTACTGCTTCTTTGTACGCAAAACGTGATTGACGTAGAAATTTATGTATTCTAAAAACCTTGAATTAGTACTTACAAAAGTAGCTATCAATCAGCAAATTCGGGCTGAATTTGCTGATAGCTATCCGACAAAATCCTTATCAGTGTACCTACGTAGTTAATATTGACCGTGACTTTTAATTTTATGATTGAATGGATTGAGGTCGCCGTTCTTTGAAGTGGCTGTATCTCAACAAATTATTAGTTAGATATATTACTGAATATTTCGATCACATCGGCCATCCGTTCACATAATAATTAGGTAAGTACCTAATCTTAATTAATAATTGGATTTTGGAATAAGCTTGGCACATATTCTCCTCTTATTTCTCTAGTGTTTTATCGCTTTATGGACCAAACAACGCAGATGAAGGTCAAACAACAGACTTATTTATTGATAAACTCACGGGTGATAGTGCACTGACGTTGGTAGGGTATTATTTAGATACTTATAGTATGATAATTATTATTACTGCGTTGAGCTACCACTGTGTTACCAACAGGACCCCAGGAGCTCAGTTAGTCGCGAAGACTCATTGACTTACAGAACTGTATTTATACCTATGTTTTCAACCACGAGTTCCGTAACTGCACTACCCCTCAAACTGGCGACGTCATAGGAGCCCATATCCATAGATACTACCTTATATTATGAATGCGAAAGCAAGTCTGTCTATCTGTGTGTCTGTTTGCTTCCTCTTCACGTCTTCAGGGCCTGGGTAAATGCCCTGTTAAAGGGCAAAGGACACGTACTTTTTTCCGGGAACTTGCGGGCCAAGGCGCTGGTAGAAGCTCGTAGCGTATTATAAGCTGAGCAGGAAAATAAGACAACTGGATAGAAGATAGCCCAACTCTGAATAAGATAAGGCTATCAGACTACTACTCCTGGTTTCTTACGTACCTACTAAGCCCATACATCCGACAGATATAAAATTTGTGGTTACGTCCAAATTAATAGTTTTCTACATTATTCCTGGACTGGTAAAAAGCTGTCTTATTGAATGGTCTTGACATTTATTTTCCAAATCTTCTGAAATCTCTAACGTCGACAATCACCTACTTACCAATTTGTTTCCAGAAGTTAGATATAAAGCAGACAACATAGTCTGGCATCTGCCTTTTTTAGACAAAAGATGCCTTTAAAAATATACTTATACAACGTGTAACAGAAAGAACGCAATACCTAAAAAGGGGTCATTGTACTCATCATTATGAACAACTTTTACTAAGGAGACAATCTCGAAATCGCGAAAAAAAGCTGTTGTGTGACTTTTATTTTATTTTATTTTACCTTATCAGAATCATGTTTTTTACCCAAGAAGCACCCGTATTTACTAGGTACTGGTTAATTCCATCTTGCATACGACGTTAAAATGTTAGTTTAAAACTTGTAAGTAAAGCATGCTCAACTTTCTGCTGTATGTGTTGTGCAATGCGGGTATGTTTGTGAGGATCAATAACTTCACTTCTAGCGACACACATCCTGCGTTGAGGTCATACGAGAATTACGAGAGAAAGGGGTTGGAGTAGAACGCTAAATCTTACGGTAATCCTGGTAGAAAATAAGGAAGCCAGACCCACCCACATACAGGCACTTATAAACAGACTTTTGTAATGAAACCGAAATGAACGTTACGCAGCAAATATGGCAAGAAAAATCAGATGATTTTTCAATAGCAAGGCAACACTGCGATGTTCACGGTCATTGCCATCGCCGACAGAATATAAATAGCCGACAACGACAAACACGTGGGTTTGTGGGTGTGTCTGTCCGTTAAATTACGTCGTAGTAGACAACACACCTCCAGCAGACATTCTAAACTATACCAGTATTTTAGAATACTAAATAACCGGACCCATGTGAAATGTGGTCGACCTTGACTAAGTTTTGGGCCATATGTGAAAATGTTTGCAGATTAAAATAATATCGACGCTGTAGCTGGACAGGGCGATAACAATAAAAGTCACCGCATCTGATATAAAAGCTACGTCAATTTGTTAAAATTATAGAAATATGCTTTGTCAAGGTTGGACACTAAAATTTGTTGGCTTCATACACATAGTCGCTCTCCATTTTTGACAAGCCGCGCCGATGCATTTGTGGCGTCAGCAGTCAGCTGACTTTAAAACAACGTCAACGTGCATCTTGACAATTGTACTATTATGCAACCAAGCATTTCGGCTACATGTTAAGAACGGAACGAAGGAAACGGGTATGATAAATTTAGCAGACACCCCATAGAAAAAAATGCGCACGATTGAATTTTCATCCCTCGACTCGGTTGTATCACTAAGGTGATTGTTTCTTAATATTAGAGAAAAGTGCATTGCAGATTTCCTTACATCTAAAATGCCCTTTTCTTAGACATTTGGCGTTCTACAGTTTCTGCCTACCCCTTGCGAAAAGGCCCGAAGTAATGTTAATTTGGTCTATGGGCTTTAAAAAACAGGCTCTACTGCAGGCAGGCAACCATAACATCAAAGATAAACGTCCTTACCTTAGCGACGACTCCAGAGGCCTCGTGGCCCATGATCATGGGCTCTTTGAGGACGAAGTGGCCGCACGCGCCACTCTGCCAGTAGTGCACGTCCGAGCCGCAGATACCCACGCAGTCCATCCGAAGGAGCACCTCTGTACAGTCAAAATAATGTAATTAACAGATGTAGGTACGATAGGAGCTCATGTAGTAAAAACGGTCGCAAAAGTTGGTATTTTAAGTTAAGCAACGCTTGCCGAGATCGGGAATGCTGAGACCCCTCCAAGTCTCGGAAAGCATGGTAAGGCGGTGGTCTCGGATATCATTTGTAGATCTTTGGCAGTAATTACCGGTAGTCAGAAGCTAGACAATACGACCAGTCTTGCCAAGAGGAATCGCGTAGGTGTTACCCAGCTAATGGATTTTGAAGGTCAGTTAATAAGCAGTCGCTCCATTTTAAATACTGGTACTCAGCTGCATCTAGATGGACTGGAAACCGAGCGAAACATAGTTGGGGACGGCTAGGCAGACTGCTCGATACAGGATATAGACTACAGGAATACTAGATATGGTTAATTTTTAGGGTTCCTAGAGGAAGGCCAAAAGAAAAATCAAGACTCGATCGGAACCCTCGTTGTGCGTATCTAATGCACAAAGAGGGTTCCGATCGAGTCTTGATTTTTTTCGAGTATGACATTACCCTTCCGTAGGTAATGTCATACTTTATAAACTATGAAAGCAAAATATAGCAGGTAAGATTCAAGGACCAACTTAACTTTGTTTGAGAAAATATAAGTTTGTAATCGCAAAAAAATATTTTGAATAAGATAAAACTACAAATTCCCAATTTTCAGACCTTTTCCTATAGTGCTACTGTAAGATCTATCTTTTTGCCAAATTTCATGACTCTTGATCAACGGGAAGTACCCTTTTTTTGGATCCCTTGCGAGCGTCAAAATATGCGCCATAAATGGAGCATAAACGACCTTATCTTTAGATTGCGTAGACTTAGAAGTTTTATTTTTCACTGCTTCAAGGGGTAGACCTGAGAATTTAATATTAATTTCAGCTTGATTCTTCCACTCATTCCTGAAAAAAAGGGTCTTGACAGACGGACAGGAGGACGGAAAACAAAGTGATCCTATAAGGGTTCCGTTTTTGCCGACTGAGGTATGGAGCCCTTCAGAACTGCAGCTAAAAAAAACCCCTGTTAGGCAACGGGCGATTATTTTTTAGCTGTGGTTCATTCAGACAAATTACATTTTGTAAAAAGTATATTTTTACACGTAATTTTTTTGGCATACATATTTAAACTAGATGAGTCCGGTGAAATTTCGATGAAGATGCATGATTGGCAAGACAGAAGGCGAGAAATACTGTGAAGGGGTTCCATACTGACGCTGTGTTTAGGATAGGTCTGTGTTACTCTTTGTGGTCACGTTCAGGTTGTTTCTACAGCGGCAATCCCGGGACTACAATCGGTTAAGATATTTTCAGATTTTCAACTGCAGTGCTAGGTCTAGTGGGCACTTGTTCTGCCGGAGTGATGAAGTTTGGAAAAGAAAATGTTTTTATGAAAGTAATGTTCAGCAAAACGGCAACGGCGACGGCCTCGTTGGTCTAGCGGACGCAAGAGCATCAGGTTTTGGACTCGAGCATAGAGTGGTTATATAGTTTTTGGGTTCGAGCAAAGTGTAATTGGATTTTCTATCTGAAATTTCTCAGTAGTAGCCTGTGTTCTGATGTATGCCTGTTTGATGGCAATGGGTTCGGCCCTTATTACTATTACTATGAATACATTATGGTACAATGTACAATGGCAATGGCTGATAGTGATGCGGTTTTTTTGTTTTTATTTATTTTTGTTATAATTGAAGTTTTTTAAATTTAAGTGTTTCTGTGCGTTTTTTCCCGCAGAATAAATTGTTTATTTTCTTTCTTTTCTTTCAATGGGCTCGGCCCTTATTACTATTACTATGTATACGTATGGTACACACTACATCTTTGCCTAACTCTTCGGGGAATAGAGTCGAGGTGTTATGACGTTACTTGTGGTATAAAATGGCAAAACAATTGATTAAATATACAAAATGGCTGAAGTTAACAAACACATTCAACAAGCATAGCAAGGGTATTTGCTATATTTGTGGTTGAGTAAGGTCGGTGTAGGAACTATCGGGTTGTTTGTGAGGTAACGATAAACCATACACATGCGGAATTACGAGTTCAGGGTTTATTTACGATAAAACTCTATCTGGAATCGTATCTATAGATCTGTGTCCTGATTGGCTAACAAATTAAAATGCATGCTCATCGTAAATTAAATTTTCTCCGAGACTGGATTAAAATGTTAATAGCTGGTCAATATTACCTACTGTCTGGCTTTGTGTTTGCATTACCAGTTTCATAAGTAAATCGCATTTATTCTCTCAGTTGGTATTCTCATTAACTTTTATGTAAATACCTTTGTATAAATCTTAGAATCTTCATATAAATTCTCTCATATGGTTTTAGTGATAAGTTAGCATTTTATTGTTGTTTTTACTATTTTTGCAATATGTAATTACACATTATGTAATAAATAATTGTTCACCCGGCGCCAGTTTTAGACAATTAATTAGGAATATTAAATTAACTAAGCTAAATCCCAATTCAACTATCATATTATTATTTGGGGATAGTTTAGCTGTAAGTAAAAAAGACATAATTAATTGTGTCAATTTAATGTTACATCTCAATGAATCCAATACTTGTAAATTTATTATATGTGCCTTGCCATATTCTGAATACTTATCTGAGGAGCAAAATAGGTACATTTTTGATTTGAATTTACTTATTTATAATAGGACCTGTCATCATAGTGATGCTATTTTGTATTTTGATTGTAATCAATTTATTACTGGTTACAAACTGACTAATTATCATATGTATTTACCACCTAGTTGTAGGAGACAAATTGCTAATCTTTTAGCATACAATATACAGTCTGATACTGGTACATATAGTGTACCAAAGGCTACTGTTAGTAATGATACTAACATTTTTATTGATACCCCTAGTATTAGTTTAAACTATTAGGTTCGACAACGGAAAAGCCTCATATGTTGAATGTTGTACATCAAAATATGCAAGGTCTGTCCGGCAAAGAACTAGAGTTAAGTTTATTTATAGAAAATTATGATGTTCAGGTTTTATGTCTAACTGAACATTGGTTGAAAGAGCATGAAGTAGCTTTTTTAAATAATGATTACTTTACCGTACAAAGTGCGTTTGTAAGAAAAAGTGCCATTCGTGGTGGATCATTAGTCCTTGTTTCAAACAAGTTGAAATGTAAACAACGTTTAGATTTAGTTAATCATTCTATCGAGCGCACTGTGGAGTTGTCTTGTGTTGAACTCGAGCGATACATTATAATTTGTGTTTATCGACCGCCCTCTGGTGATTTTGGTCTTTTCGAATCTGTAATGGAGGATTTACTTAATAAGTTAAAGTCAAGTAGTAAAAGTATAATTTTATGTGGAGATTTTAATGTTAATATTTTAGATGTTACTCCACTAAGTATTCGGCTTCTCAATCTGTTTAGGTCTTATAATTTAGTTAACTTGTTTTTTGAACCTACTAGAATCACGGCATCTTCATCTACTTGTCTTGATAATATTTTTAGCAATTGTGATTCTGAAAATAAATTTGTGTTAAGTGACCTAACGTCTGACCACTGTGGACTACTAGTTAGCTTCCCTATGCCACTAAATAAAAAGCCAAATAAAATAGTATACCGGCCTTATACATCTAGTCGTTGCAATAAGTTTAAGCATAATGTATCTAAAAAACTTACACCATCTATAGTAAAACATGAACATCCTAATGATATCTATGGAGCCCTTTTTGATGTTGTGCAGAATGAGTACCAAGCTACATTTAAGTCAAAAACTTTAAACACTATGGGTACCTCCATTGGCTTCAACCAATGGGCTACACCAGGTATTTATAAAAGCAAAGCGAGACTATATGAGTTATATGGTTTAAAAAAATATAAGTTTGATACTCCTTTTCTAGAGTATGTTAGAAATTATTCTAAATTATTTAAAAAGATTTGTGCTACTGCTAAATCTAAATTTTTAAGTGACACAATTAAAAATTCTAAAAATAAAGTAAAAGCGACTTGGAAAATTATTAACAATGAAACGGGCAAGTCGGTTAAACAAGAAAATCAAGTAGAGATTATTGTTGACAACAAATTAATAAGTAAAGCAACTGACGTAGCTCAGGCATTTAATGATTTTTTTGCTAATATACCTATAACTACGACTCGCTCCTTAAGTTCGTCCTCGTCTAATGCTGAAAACCTTTTACATAGTAGTGTGCCTAAATGTAGTCAATTATTTCGTTTCGAGCACGTAACACCAAGTGATGTAGTTAATGTTTTCAACACACTTAAGTCAAAAAACACAGGTGATTATTGGGGCATTTCCATTAAACTTTTGAGTAACATAATAGACATCGTAGCCCCTTACCTTGCTGTTACTTTTAATAAATGCGTGGATTTAGGAACTTTTCCTGATCTCATGAAAAGTAGTAAAGTCATACCTTTATTTAAATCTGGTAATAAAAATGATATAGGAAACTTCCGGCCTATTTCTATCTTACCTGCATTTAGCAAAATATTTGAAAAGTTAATACTCAAGCAATTGCTAAGACATTTTAATCTAAATAGCCTCCTCCATAATGAACAGTATGGATTTACAAAAGGTCGTTCAACCACAGATGCAGGTGTTGCTCTCCTGAAACACATATTTAACGCATGGGAGAACTCGCAAAATGCAATTGGAGTTTTCTGTGATCTCTCCAAGGCCTTTGATTGCGTACACCATGATACGCTTTTGCGTAAACTGCGTCATTATGGTCTCCAAAAGGAAGCTCTTAACGTAGTTGATTCATATTTGCATAATAGGTTTCAATGTGTAGATATCAATGGTGTGAAGTCCTCCGGGCTACCAGTTCATTTAGGTGTGCCTCAAGGTTCTATACTGGGTCCATTCTTGTTTCTGGTGTATATAAATGATTTACCATTTTTCTTAAAGGGTATCTGTGATGTAGTTCTCTTTGCAGATGATACCTCTCTTGTCTTTAAAGTAGATAGAAATAGACAAGATTTTGATGACGTAAACAGTGCTCTCTCCATGGTTACGGATTGGTTTACGACAAATAACCTAGTTCTTAATGCTAAGAAAACAAAATGTATCAAGTTTGCCTTACCTAATGTTAATAATCTAGGACCGAATATCATCTTAAACAAAGAGATGCTTGAAACTGTGGACTCAGCAGTATTCTTGGGAATAACTGTTGATTCCAAACTACAATGGGGCCCGCATATATCAAGCCTGTCAGGAAGGCTCAGCTCGGCTGCCTACGCCGTCAGGAAAGTAAGACAATACACTGACGTTTACACAGCTCGGTTAGTCTATTTTAGTTATTTCCATAGCGTTATGTCTTACGGTATCCTATTATGGGGAAGAGCTGCAGACATACAAAATATATTTGTGTTACAAAAACGGGCTGTTCGAGCAATATATCAGCTGGGGTCAAGAGTTTCCTTAAGAGAACTTTTCAAAGATATTGGAATTCTCACGGTAGCATCTCAATTTATTTTTGCAAACATATTATATATTAGGCAAAATATACATTTATACACTAAAACCAGTGATATCCATAACTTTAACACTAGAAACAAGCACAAATTACATGCACCATCCCATCGTCTTCGAAGGGTCCAAGGCTCATTTGTGGGGCTCGGTATCCGTTTTTACAATAAGCTACCTCTTTCTTATCTTGAGCTGCCTTTTAACTCGTTTAAAGCTAAAGTTAAATCTAACCTTTGTTCGAAGGCATACTATTCAATCAATGATTATTTAGACGATGATAATAGTTGGTCGCAGTGTTGAACGCAAGACATACTTCGTTTTTAATGTTCTTTCATAGTTAGCTTATGACATATGAGTTCATATATTTGTTAATTTATATGTCCGTAGAGGTCAATTATTTGTTATTTTTTTTTTTTTTTTTTGACTTGATACTCTCATAACAATGTTTTATAATGAGTGTATTGCAACATGTGATTAACTAGTGACTTCGACAGTTGTATGATTTTATTCTATCCTGAGCAACCGGCAGCAAGTTCGTCATGCTCCCTTAGATTTTACTGCTTGCGGTAGCGTCGGGGGTCGGGTTACCTCTTTCCCTCAAATATGGCGAGGGGGGTAATGGCTGATCTTTGCGTTATGCTCGTGAACGGGTGCTGCTTGTGGTGAAAGGTCGTCTTGTTAGCCATGGATTTTACTATTGTTATAACGATTATATGCTTAATGTTTAATTTTGATGGCCCTGGTTTATCACTTGTGGCGTCGAGTCACAGATCTTTTTATTAAATTCTACCCTCTGTACGTGTAAGCGGGCACACCCTTCATGTCTGGAGGCTTATTTAGTTTGATTTGATATTGTTTTTATGCTTGAGTTTGTCTGTTTATGCTGGCATAATGGAGTGTGCTAGCTTACAAGTAGCGAATTATTAAGTTTTATGTTTTTACGTGTTACCTTTGTTGTATTGTTTTCTTTGTAAGAATACTGACTACTTACATATCTTTGTATAAGTGATAGTTCTTATAACTCAACAGACAGATGTGTTGCTGGGGAGTTTGTTGCGCCACTTCTTCTTCCCAGCTAAAACACTAGGAAGTGGTGACGGGCGGGCGTTTTGGGGGACTGTCTTTATGTAGAACTTTGACGTTCAAAAAGTGCTGGCACTCAGCCTAATTTGAATAAATGACTTTTGAATTTGAATTTGAATATACTGTTACCGGTATATGACAATTTCCTATCAGGTAAACCAGATAACACTGCCTGATCCGAAGACAGAACCCGCATTTAAGTCTTTCACTAATATCGTCATCGGAACTAGTCTAAGCCCCGGTTTCTGGAAAAAACTATCGATCCGTAACAACTCAAACGCAAGTCAAGTTGATGGTGTTTGACTTTGATTGGCTGTCGAAAACTGATTTAACCAATAGACCCCCCACCAGTCCAGTCAACCAGTTAGATAGTTTTCGATCAAAAACCGGGCCTTAGACAAGACGTAGTCAAAGTTAATAAAACTTGAATTAACTCACCATCGTCGGCGATTTGTGGTATCGGAGTTTGTACCTGAGAACATGAAACACATTGATTAGGAGAAAATCATCGTGCTGCCGGAAGACGTCTGCAGCTGGACATAAGCCTCCCCCAGCATCGGCCATCGCCACATCGACAGGACCTGTGTTCCCCGCATCCAAAGGATTCCTACGACCTATTACCTCGTTGGCCTATCAACTTCGATAATACTTAGGGACATAATAATTTACATAATTTAAATGGACAATGGACTTTTACCTTGGACAAAGGATAAGCATTGCCAAACAACGTGGCAATGCTGCCAACCTTTTGGGTACTTTACCAGTGGCCAGCGATGCGGACGAATTTTTCGACGCCATATTTTAGACTATTTTTTTAGACTATTTAGTTAGTTTTAATTTTTATTTAAGTGCATATA
Source organism: Mamestra configurata (assembly GCA_002192655.3). Lineage (NCBI taxonomy): Eukaryota > Metazoa > Arthropoda > Insecta > Lepidoptera > Noctuidae > Mamestra > Mamestra configurata. The sequence goes on along the minus strand of NDFZ01004734.1, from coordinate 63,713 downwards.
GTAAATGGTTGTAAAAAGTTGTACATTATGTATATAATATATTTAATAAAAAATATATATTATTAAATAAATAAAAAAAAAACAATTATATCGATCCCTAATAATATCATAGACATGCTTCATGAATATTGGCTGGTTTACCTTTACGTTATAGAAACTATTCATTGGCTGGTTTCTGAGTGTTTTCTTTGAAGTTGATTTTATTTGTCCGGCTCTAGCCTCAAAACCTGTCAAATTGATGTACCTTAACATAGCTTTTCATTTGATTGGTTAGGTAATTCATGGGTTAGCATTTTTGAAGTGATAACTTCTTATGGGGGGGTAAACCGCTTCGTAACGTAACGCGTTACGGCGCCAGTCTGTCTGGCTTCACTTTCTCTCACGCATACGGCAGCGGTAGGAAGGCTCTTCTTCTCTTACTCTAAATCACAGCGCTAGTCGTATTTCGGACAGACGCTTCCCATTTTTTTTATTCACCGTCTAAAGTTGGGACCACTTGTACAAATGTATGGAAGATTTGTTATTTAATCTGGTGATGGTGATGGGACTTGAACTCTATAAGTATATAACTGAGTACCTATAGTGTTATGGGTATACTTTAAATAAAAAACCGGCCAAGTGCGTGTTGGACCACGCACCGTGTAGGGTTCCGTAGTAACCCGTCTCCTAAACCATGCCAGAAAAATAGTAAGTTGTACTCTATTATTTAGGTTACAAATGCACTTGGTTTTAAGTCACTTTCTATGGAATTATAAGGATTTTATTACTTACTCAGTTTCATTTAATAAGTTGGTCGACTGTTACTCATTAACCCATTAAGCCTAGGTAGCGGTGATAGTTTTCCTTCTAAATTCGTTGAATATGCTTCTACTATGAATTTTTTCATGTCTCCAAAAACAACCGTTTAGCTGGCAGAGCGGGGAAACAAGACTCAAACAAAAATTAGCACTTTAAAGCTTAATATTTCGCAAACGGATCCTTGAATGTTCCTTGTTGACTACGGAACCCTAAAAGGAGGTAAGTAATAATATTCTTGAACAGGAAAACAAGAAACACTTTCCTACAGAAAACAACCATTTTTTTTTAAATTACTAACAAGTCACAAATAAAAGTGTTATCAATTGTTTTGAATAAGTTAACTTCAAGTTTCCATAATTATGTGCCTAACTGAGCAACACAAGGAAATATTTACAGCAGTCAGCATGGATAAACAACTAATCTGCCGATTACATTAATTGTACCAGCACAATATTTATTGATATCGCTAAGTAAACACGGTTAATCTTAACTATTAATCCAATATAATAGTAAGTGAGTAATATTCCACTGACAGAGACGATAACGTTTTCTTGGCAGAATTATTGATCGCTCAAATGACAATCACCTTAAAACCGTATTCAAAACTAAATAGGTACACTTTCGCACATCGCGCACATTTGTTTGGACTAAGTTGTTTGAATATTCAATCGATTATATAAGATTAGCAATTGTAATTCCCTTGTTAATAGAATTATTTAGTTTTATTTTTGTGATGATGAACAAATATAATATTATCATTGACTCACTAGTTGCAAATCCTTGGGTTTGGTGAGAAGAGCGGTAAGATTGTCTGTGGCCATTTTGACGTGCGTTTAGCTCGGCTTTCAGAGAACGACTGGTGAAGAATGGAATGAGGGGACCGATTAATGAAGTAAGTTGAATGGGGCAGTGCGCCAATATGTATGAGCGTGAGCGGGAGGTGTGTCAGTTTGTGTGTAAAATAGTAAATGACTAAAATGAGGATAAGGGCAACTGAATGATGAATGAGTGCAATGACTAGCCGTAAACCACGAAGGTCGTACAAGTTTTTTGTATCAGTGACGGCAATAATGAATTCGTTTTTATTGGTGAAAGCGTTAGGTAGGTATTTTTTTTTTAATTGTAGGTACAAAATGTTTAAAATCTCAATGTGTTTCTTTAGGTATGTATATGTCTGTTATTTATCGAGCTTCTAATTTCCCTTTTTCCACTTTTCCGATATTCCTGTGAAATATTGTACACGCGAGCAGAGTTGTAGGCAAAACTATATCTCAGAAGATTTTTTTAAGGATGTGACTATTATGTTATTATACCTAATTATGTTATTGTAAAATTCTATACTCTAGCTAGTGTACCTAATTGTTTTGATAAATGCTGTCCAGGACCATGTCTAACAAAATAAATTAATAACGGACGCAAAATTAAGATAAAAACTCTTCAAGGCACCAGATACTTTCATACGAATGCTAATAAGCAACCAAAAAAATATAGGTACCTACTGACTAAATAATGTTATTATACAAATCTCTGAGCTGTTTGGCAATTGATTAAGTAGTAGATAACTATAGTTACCTAATTGAAATCTATATGGAAAAACTGAATTCAACATCTGCTAATCAGCCGCTAAACAACGTCAACTTTTTATTAATTAGGGTAGGTACCTATCAGCTATTAGAGTCTATTAAAAATAATAAAATAAAAGCGTTAAACGTCTTTCATTGCTGATTTCTTCGCTATATGAACGTACGGGCCGACAACAAAAAAATATTTTATAAAAATGCTTCTGATAATGGAAAAAAAAGACTAACTGCTTGATGTTGTTATAATAAATGAAATATTTTGCTATCTCCATTATTATCGACGTTGTTATAAAGTTTATAACTTACATTATTTACTTTGCCGACGTTACTTTACTATCATAAAAATAACTATTATGTAATTGCTTTATTAATTTTATTACTTACCTCGCCATTTAGTATTTGTTATGTGATTGTACCAAGGATTGTTTGAAAAAAACTGTATTTTTTAATTGGTGGGAGTTACAGTGAGATGTTTGAATTTCGTTTATTCTTGCTTACTTGAACTTGGTGCTTGTTTTATTAACAGTGATTACATCAATTTCATGTACCTATGTTATGTTTTGGCTATATCGTAGAATTTGGCCATTACATGATGTGGCCGGCTATTTCACGAAATTTCTGGCCACTTCATGAAATAGCAACTTCAACCCTAACTACTCCTATTTCTGTTTGCAGGGTTTAAAGAAATTTTACGTGAATGGTCATCGATCCCATTCGACCTAACCATATATCGAGTTTCCTCCGTGCCTCGGCAAGGACGCTAAGCCGGCTGTTATTTTGTACCTAGATCTTTGGTAGTTGTCAGAAGCCAGAGAGTCTGACACCAGTCTTGCCATAAAGTATCGTGTTACCCAGTTAATGGCTTGTGAAGGTGTGGTAGGCAGCCGCTCCACGTGAAATATTGGTATTCAGCTGAATCCGGTTTGACCGGGAGTCGAACACAATGTAATGTGTTTTATTAAGTATATAATTATCCATTATATTACTGTCTAGTTATTAATTTTATTTTACGTTTTGTTTGTCTTGTGCGAGTCTCAAATAAACATTTTTCTTTCTTTCTTTCAATGTATTTGGGAAAAAGCTAGGCAGATGATGATAGTAAGAAAATAATCTTTTTATGAATTTCTCAGTAGCAAGCCGCAGTCGATTTATGCACGGTTGATGGTCAGGAAATAGGCTCGCCCTCTTGTCGAAATTTGAGGATAGATGTAGACCTCTGCCTAACCCTTCGGACAATACAGGCGTGCTGTATTGTTTATTCATTGACTTAATAATAATGAGAATACTTTTTTTTTACGGAAGGGAAATCATCAAATGATTGCTTCCGCTCTGGGTGGAGAGGAAGAGCGTGTCAGACTCTTACTGACTAAAACCCATCCGTGTTCCTTCTAAAGCCCTTTGCGTTCCAGGGCCGCGGTGACTCCTTCAAACAAATTCCGCAACAATGAGAATTCTTACAGGCCTTTGCCTGTACTATGGAAGAACGAATAGGCCTCTGCCAATAGACCAATAGTTCTTCCATTGTAGTCGATAGTCAGTCCAATAAACCACTCGACCAAATCATCAAATGACTCCTTCCGCTTTGGGCGGAGTGGAAGGGTGTGTCAGACTCTTACTGACTAAAACCTATCCGTGTTCCTCCAAATCCCCTTTGCGTTCCAGGGCCGCGGTGACTCTTTCGAACAAATTCCGCAGCAAACCCATAGAGTATCATCTTTTGTTTCCATATTCTGCAATAGTTCTGGACCAACCGGGGATTGTCCTTAGGTACCTATACTTTCATAGTGCATACAGGGATAGTCGTGGGTTGGTGCCGCATTTCATTTGAAATGTCTAACGGGGCCTCTGCGAGTTGGCATCGGCCTCTCGCACCAAAGGACCGGGACCCCAGGTTCCCGAGATTGTCAGAGAAAGAATACCTACTATTTTAATTTTTTCGTGTAGCACCCAGTCGGACAGATGTGGCAGGTTTCGGTTAATAAGCCTATATATATTAGGTTCTCATTATAATATCATCAGAAAATAATTATCCACAACACTAAATACTCTCCATGAACAGCGAAATCAGACTTTAGAACCTGTACATAAAGTCCAGAACCGTGAAACGGGACAGTCAATGGAATATTATGATATTGTTGTTACAGGTGCTACATAAAATAAAGCCGGTAGGTACCATAGTTACACATGCATACAATTTAGAACCCTGATTGAGTTATAATAACATACCTAAACGTTGTTTAAAATCCCTCATGATTTAGTAACAAGGTGTCGTAGGTAAAAGTACCAGGCATTCATAAATGCGATGTGCTATCAAATAGTTCTCTTGCTCTTCTTCATATCGTTGGCAGCCTGTGTTATAGCCCCAACTCACTTGCTGGTAACTAGGGCCGGGCCCTGCTATAACACTGTAAGAACCCCCGTCACCGTTTCCGAGTTGAGTTTATCCACACAAACATACGATTCCCTGCTCAGTGGGGAGTTCAACGTATCGGAGGATATTGAAAACGGCTGGAAAGTAAAGGTGAATTATTTTTTTAATTCGGTATGTACTTTTGGAGTTGCCCGTGCCAGAGGGCCAATTCTACAAATTTTTAAGCAGCGTCCAGTTTTAATCTATCAAAAAAGCCCCAATTTCCATACATTTTTACAGGTTGCGACTGAGAAGCGAATGCTAGCGGTGCTTAAAAATAAGTAGAATTGGGACTCAGATCTTCTGTCTATCTTCTTCTGTTATAGCTCTTGCGATAGTAAAGATATTCAGCCAATCAGCAACTAGCAAGGTCGTAGTTGGGCTGATTAACGTGGAGTTGCGATGGTCATTTGTTTTTTTGTTGTTTTATCTACGACAACAGACAAAATAGACCATGCATTCCATGATTTATTTATTCCATCATTACAATAGATCAGCCCCTCTTCAATGACGTGTCATAGCCGTCAATTGTGTCGTTGTAAAAAAAAAGAGAGAGTGCTACTTGTTCTGTATATCTCCCTTTTTCCCTGACTACAGAATCATGATAGCAATTAGCACGTCAGGGGTAGCAAAGAGCTACCTGCGGGCAGCACGGGTTCCCTTTAGAGACTTGAGTTCAATTGTTCAGCAGTGCTTTTCTGTAAAATCTCGCCGTGTAAGGTGAAATAAACATAAAGTGAGCTGTCAAGCCATGCGATTGAGATGATCAAAATCAAATCAAAAGTCATTTATTCAAATTAGGCTGAGTACCAGCACTTTTTAACGTCAAAGTTCTTATAAAGACAGTCCCCTAAAACGCCTGCCCGGCACCACTTCCTAGTGTTTTAGCTGGGAAGAAGAAGTGGCGCAACAAACTCCCCAGCAACCCATCACAACACATCTGTTAAGTTTTAAAAACTTGAATTCATACAGTAGTATGCAGTTTTTTACAATACATGCATGACACAGAAATATTCAATCTCTAAATCAAATTAAATGAAATTAATTGACACTTGTTAGCTAAGCACACTCCATTAAGCCATCAGAAATAGACAAACTCAAGCATTCACAAGTAAAGATATAAATGGTGTGCCCGTTTACACGTGCAATAGTATAATCTAACAATAGCAATATGGAATGACAGTTTACTTGAAGCTCATTTGAAACCTGACTTATCCGTGTCGGGGTGCGGGGTCCTAGAGCACCCCGACACGGATAAGTCGACAAGGATAACCGAGCGTAGCCTCGATCAGATTATGAAATGGTCAATTCTACGATAGTGGCCACAGCATCTTCATGTTACTTTTAAAGGTTCTTCCAGTGGTACCCAGTACTATTAAACTTGTTAGTTTAGCTGGTAAGATCTCCATGTTTCCAGGCCACGATGCAGAAATGCGTGGACATCCGCAACATGGAGTCGTGCGACTTCTTCCGCTCCTTCTACTTGGTAAAGAACGGCTGCAGCGACGAGGACGACGCTGACAAGGAAACCTACCATAAAATGCTGTACCACTATGCGCATCCTAAGTGAGGGCTTACCTTATTTGTTACACATTCATTTCATTCATCTTTTTAACGTTTACTCCAACTGTCTGGGTTGGATTTTGATTTCATCGTGCCTTCTACAGAGGTAGGTAGGTATAGGTACTACTACTTGGATTTTGAGCTTGGGTTTTTAAGAACCAACTTTGTTTAAGTCCTACCCTTGTGCCAATCCATCAAGGTCGCTCAGAGAGCTACGGGAGGAGCTAAGATCAAAGACTAAGCAAGGGGAAGCCGGCCTTATTGGCCTAAGAACCGATGACCGTTGGGAGAAGTGTTCTTGATTGGTGAGCGCGAATAGGCCTTAAGAAAATACCTTAAGATTACGGTTCTCCCTCGGGCTAGGTGGTGCACCAATTTTCGTAGGGATAATATATGTATATCTGAATGAGAGTTGCCGAGAATCGAAATAAATGGCGGGAGATTGGAGAGGCTAATGTCCAGCAGTAAACTGCTTTTGGCAGATGACGATGCTGATGGTCAAACAAGTGCTGCATCCTTCCAATATAATAAAAAATCTATTGATAGACACAATAGGGACTGTAGTGTCCGCGTATACTGTTTACTTATATAAAACCAATAATTATTTCGATAATCAAAAGCTTTGTATTTGTTTTTGTGACCCAATGTTATCAGCGGTCTTATCGTCAGGTATTGACTTGAGTCAATATTATTAATATTATATCACATTCAATTTGATAATTGCTTAGCTCAAAGTTCAGTTAAGCTCGCGATATTTTAATATTATTTATGAAAAACGCAACAGCTCAGTATAGCTGGTATGTGTAATGCGAGGTTGTCAACTTGAGGGATGGACTGGGCGTTATGTGGCAGTGGACGTCTTTCAACTGAAATTATGAAAATTTAGATTTTTTTCTCACAGATTGGAATGTCCAATAAAGGCGGGTCGCTACAAGTTGATAGACTTCCCGCTTTTCACTGAAGACAACTACCTGGTGGTTCCCGAGTCGAAGATATCGACCAGCGTGTTCGGATACACCTTCAGATTAGACGGATTAACTGAAAAACGTCGTAAGGTTAGAACCTGTTTTAAGTTTCGAACGGAACTGACTCCTGGGATTAGTAGTCACAAACAGCACTTTGGCGGGTTATACTCCTTCCCCCTTTTATTATCTGCCCCGTTGGACTGCCGAGCGTGGGGTCTTAGGTTCGATCCCCAGGTCGAGAAATTTCGCAGACTGCCCGAAGTTTGGGAGTTGGTGGTGTGATGCCCCAATGTCACGGAAAGCACGTAAAGCCGTGGGTCCTGCGCCTGATCTTACCAGTCGTATTGTAGGTATTGCTGTTGTGAGTAAACGAACGGATGTGCACCACATGGGTTCAGCGCCGGTTGGTAGATGCTCAATTAATCTGTCGAGCCTTTTCCCAACTATATTGGGGCCGGCTTCCAGTCTAAACGGTTGCAGTTAAGTACCAGTTTTCTCATGGAGCGATTGACTATGGACGGTGGAGTATCAAAATTAATTGAAATATTCCTTGCAGATATTCTGCGTAGAAGCGCTACTGCAGCTGGTGTACACTCGGAGACACAACTGGGTGGAGAACACCCACATCAAAGACGTCAAAGAGACAACTGTCAGTACACCCGTCACTGTCAGTGAGGAAGGCGAGGAGTAACACACAGGCGGAGTAGGAGAAACAATTTATTGTGTCTCGCGGAATATATCATAATAAGAGGGGACAGTGTTATGTAGGGTATAAACATATTATAACAATCCTCATTGTGAGGGTATATATAAAATATAATAAAGTCAGTCTGCATTGAATCTTTGGTTTCATTGCACACGAACATATCAAAAACACACACACACACATCATAACTTTTATTTTGTAATAATAGCTGCTCACTGTCTCTTAAGATACAGGGTTTCCCTAGTTTAAGAGGCAGGGCTCATCTTTCTGCGTACAGATCTTTTTTTTTGTAACACCTGACTAGTTCTCTTCTACCAAACCTGTGTAATTTGAAATTTTTATACTACTATTAATTTTGTAGTTATCTGTAAGTTTCTTGTCACAAATAAATTTATATTATTATTATTTTATTATTTAAAACGAATGTAATTATTACACTGGCGTTACAGATTAAGGCAACAGGAACTAATTTCAGATTAGTTTAACCTACTATTTTGTTTTATTACTATTCAAATGTAATGGCACTTAATAAAACAGTTGATTATGATCAAAAGTGGTTTTAAGTGGTCCTATTAAAAAGCATGCAAACAAGGATGCTTGCTTCAAGCATGCAGCATGCAAGCAGGCATGCAACAAACATGCAAGCATTGTTTCTGTCACGGCTCCAGCGCTGCGGGGTTTAGGCGGCCCCACGCGAGCTTATCGTCGCAGATGGTTTTAACGCTCACCACCTCAGCTCGCGAGCCGCCCAACGCCTCCGCGCCTGCGCGGGCTTAAATTGCACTCTAGGGGCAGGGCAGACAAGACTGCGTGAAGTCGGTTTTGCAGCGATTCGTTTCCGTCACTAAATTTTGTAGCACAACATATTGACTTTTCATGACACTATTTTAATTTAATATTGAAAATGCTACCAAGTAACCGGCTATTATATTTTATGACCAAATAATATTCCGTTAAATGTTGTTTCGGTGTGGTGAAAATATGGCAAAGAAATCATTTGGCAAATGAATAAGGTTCAAAAGAGACTTCGGCCAATAGCAAAAAGTTATTTTGTAAATCGGTGAAATAAATTCGGTAAAATAATACCTATGGCACATGATACTTCGATTTTATCTAAAAATATGTGAAATAATGCAATAATGCAGCAAAAAAGGCGTCGGTCATGTTTTCGGTAAAATTAAACTGGAAAAGTTATCGGTTCCCCCCTCCGCCACCTGGATGGCCTTGACCCTCTGATACGCTTTCACGAGGCGGGCTGGTCGCCTCCTCAGAGTGCGCGCCCACACTGGTACCCCATCAAGGACCACGGACCGCACGACGCGTAGAATCTCCAGTAGGCGTTTTGGCTCTATAGATATGGCAGAGCCGCTTAAAGGCAGCCTCGGCCCGCCCCAGTTTGGGAGCCAAACGTTGGAAATGCTCGACGAATTTCTACCGCCTGTGAGGACGAGTCCCGGGTATTCGGGGTATTTCATCTTCGACCCGACGCCCCCTACCGTTATTTGGGATCCCGATGATGGGTTATTTCTTAATAGTGCATATTAAACAAAACAGTTGAAATGAGAACCTCCTCTTTTTTTAAATCAGTTAAAAATATGAAGCTCATTGCTGTTGGATACATGGACCATTTTTTCTCACCTTCGTTAAGTCAAATCACTTTAAAAAAAAGAACAACAAAAGAATTGTAAACATATTAGTATTTTGCATATAAAACATCATTCAAAAAAGGTTTTACATAAATAGGTACACTCACAGCATTTGGATTAACACAGTAATTGGATTCCGAGGTCAAACTCCCCGGGCACTCCACTACGTAGTACTATTATATATTCTGTGACTCCACTATGGGCTCTCATAACGAAATACACTATCTACCTTAAAACCCTAACACGAGTGTAGGTATCTACCATAGAGTATTTATGGTCTTTGGTATCTACCAATAGAACAGACAAAGACATTAAAGGTATTTAAAGTTAACAATCATAACTTAAAGACTTTTCCTTTAAAAAACCAATTTACAATTTCCATAAATAGGCAGGGCCTGAGGCTATGTACAATACAATTGCAATTAAGGAAATATCATATGATATCCCGAATAAATGACGGAATTCTAGCACATATGTAGGTATTAGCAAAGCAAAATGTAAACTTGCAGCAATTTAGTTTTATCTTTTATGGGGCATGCGATGCTAACCTATAAGAAATTGTAATACTAACCTTAGTAAATAGAAAACATTATTTAAACATTTGTACAGTATTAACAGTTGTTGGTTAGGCAATTATAAATAAATAAATACATAAAAAATATCATTTTTAGAAAATGAAGAAGCCGAAAGTCGAGGTAGAAATATATAAACAAAGACATATACTATATGTAGTATTCTGGCTACTTATATTTAAATTAAATGTTTACCTTATTATTCGCCAACGCTGGATGTTTGGCCACACCCTCCAAGAACCCTGAGATTGACTCATCCATTATTATAATGGGTAGATATATTCTTAAAAGGGTCTTTTAAACCGAGATGCACTTTTTCAGTTTTAAAAATGTTCATTTTTGTGTTGGGGTTGAGCTTATTCCTATTTTATAGAATTGTATTTATCTGGTGTTTCCAATTTGAATATTGCGAGTTTAGAACTAACCGTTGTGACTGCAATCTGAACACTGTGAAAATGCTAATTTCGCTATAGTCGAGTGCGTTATCTATTGATTATTTAATTATCATACACACTCAACTCACGCATCGAGCGTTATCTTAAAATCCTATGCGCTGAGTATGCGATCGGTGCAATATGCATGCCAAAACAATCATCCCCCTTAACCTGTAGGTATTTATTTATTTCACATGGGAAAATAAACAGTAGGTAGTGTATTAAGCATAAACAGTGTTGCCTTAATAATAAAAATTAACAAATATACTACCCACAACATTGTCCACAGATTACTATCATCATCTGCCTAGCCTTTTCCCAACTATATTGGGGTCGGCTTCCAGTCAAACCGGATTCAGCTGAATACCAGTATTTTACGTTGAGCGGCTGCCTATCAGACCTCCACAACCCATTAACTGGGTAACACGGTACTCCTTGGCAAGACTGGTGTCAGATTATCTGGCTTCTGACTATCCGTAACGACTGCCAAAGATCTACAAATGACAGCCGGGACCAACGGTTTAACGTGCTTTCCGAGGCACGGAGGAGTCTCGGTATGTTAAAATGGTCACCCATCCACAGACCAACCTCGGCAAGCGTTGCTTAACCTTAAAGATCGACCCATGCGGCTGTTATTATTTTAGCCACAGATTACTATAATCTATATAAATAAAAATGAATCGCCAAATGTGTTGCTAAGCGCAAAACTCGAGAACGGCTCAAACAATTTTGCTAATTCTTTGTTGTTGTTTTTTTCAGGTGAAGGTTCTTATGAAAAAAAAAAGAAAAAAAATAGTTTAGAATAAAAACAAGCTGTTAGTAAACGTTAACTGTAGGTATGGGTATCTTTAAAAAATATTTTATTCCAGATTTGATTTTACAACTTCGTCGGCGTAAATAAATATATACCTATGTTCCCATTAAAATAGGTGGACAAACTTGTAGAAATCATTCAGACCACCAAAATAAGGACAATGGGTGGTTAAAAAATAATATGGGTACTTTCAAGAAAAAAAATCAGCTAACAAAAATACTCTAAAAACGTTGGTTACCTAATGCATAAACACATCCACGTCTTTGTTGTCTCATCATTCTGATACTAAAAATGTGCAGGCGCACGTGACCATGTCAAGCACCTACCCATAATGGATGTGTTTATTCTAGTGTACCGAAAAAAATATTTTAAATCATTGTTTTTTTTGCTTGGATATCTTTGGTTAGACGTACTGAACGCTGTGTTAAAAAAATTCCACCTATTTTAACGAGACCTTACATAACCTTGCCCAATGTGGGTTTTTAATAAAATTCAAGCCACCAGTTGGCGCCACTTAGCCGAGAGATCCTCTACTTTGACTTAAACATGACGTTGATGTCAATTTAACTAATATCAGAAAATATAAACGTGTTGTCAGGTGTTGGACCTGACGCTCAGTGCTGGCACCTAGCCTTATTACAGCTTCGTAGCATCAAGTCTTTGAGTATTGATGCTACGAACGGACGATACGAAAACGACGGACGGACGGACATGTCGAAACTATAAGGCTCTCAAATAGCTTTAGGTATTTATTCTTCAGTCAAAAATTATCCGGCAGTTGAAAAATTAGCCCTAAGTTAATAGTCTAAGATCTCAAATAAGATCGACCTTCACTCACCTGCTTACTGGATGGAAAATTATATTTCATCAAATAAAATATGTTTCTGAACGTATACCAACAGGGTTGCTGTAAAAAATATATTCATGGTTATAATTTAAAAAAAATATTTAACCATACTTTTACATTAATTTTAATTATATTGACATTTAACTCACTATGCTACTTAATTCACAATCAAATTGCCTTCACTTATATATTTTTCAAGTACCTGTTTAAGAACTACTTGTTTGTACACAGCAACCAGGTAATAGGAACAAAAAAGGTAGGCAACCTAGCTGTTACATATCCTATATGTTGTAAGCTTTCCATTGGAATTTCGTTCGTTTGGCAAGTGGAATTTTAATAATATTTTTCAATCTTTTTGAAATTCCTTATAGCTATGACCATATTTTTTACGGCAACCCTATTGGTATATGTTTAGAAACATATTGTATTTGATAAATATAATTTTCATCCGGTAAGCAAGTGAGTGATGGTCGATCTTACTTGGGATCCTCTACTATAAATTATATGCGGAATAAATGTCACCTGAAAATTGCAGACTCCGTAAGATTGTTATAAATCTTTATTATATAATAATTTCTCGATATATAGTGCAATGATATTTTACAATTTCACGCGATATTTTACAATCTTACGCGGCGTTTGCAATTTTCCCGTGACAGGTCGCGCTACAAGTAAATTTTATTCTTCAGGTGAAAGTTATTAGATATACGGCTGAAGTTTAAACCGCCCGTAGCCGACATGGAGACTCCTTTTTGAAAAGTACCTACCTACGCCAGACAAGTTGCGAACTTACTATTTCTGAATGCATGGTGAAAAGAGTAGGTAGGTACCTAACATTATAGGCCAGTCAAATTAGCTTTGAAACTTTCAAAAGTTCCTAACTCTGATTTTTTCATGTATCGTGTATTTGATCTTAGAAAATGATGAGATCTGAAAAAAATCAACGTTTTCCATAACCGGTCATTCCGGAAAAAAAAACAAAAACGCGTTTTTTATAAAAAAAAAAGAAAGTAATCGTAATCACTTTTTGCAGGATACATTTTGACTTATTTCCCTACCTATACCTACTCTTCACGTTAAAAATTAGTGTTAAGAATTATACAGGTAGCCTAATTTTCGGGGTAATATGCTTGGACTATTTCTGCGAAGTGAAGTTGAAAGATTCACACCCTCAACCCTGCGTACAGCACTAAGATTTTGTAAACTTGAGAAGTTTACAAAATCTTAGTGCTGTGTAAGCTTAGGTGAAGTGAGCATGAAATGAGGCTCATTCCATACAAACAAGATGGAATTACAGTTCGCTTCATGCCCACTCCATCTAAGTTTACACGGTGAGACGTTTACAGAATAGACCAGCTGTATTTGATCGACCCACGCCACAAAGGTTAAAATAAAAACACTTACATAATTTTAAACTTATATTTGTAAATAAATAAACGATACCAAATAATTTAAAAAAAAAAAACAAAAAATTTTGCAGCCTCCTTTTTCAGAAAAAAAGCTTGAATAATAGGGGGCCATGGACATAAACAATTAAATACGGCAATCGATGTCAAAACATTAATCATGATACTTTGACAGGAACAATAACATACATACTATAAAGTACCTATCAGCTTATTAGAGAATAATGCATTTTATAGAATTAAAAATATATCGCATACATGAACAAAAAACTAAAAGAAGGGTGATAAAATGTTTTGATGCAATGACCCAAAACGAATTAATCCATTTCAGGGCTCTCAAACACGATACAACAATTCGGGAAAAGATAAAGCAGCGAACACAGTAAACACCAAAATTGAATAAACCGTTACTAAGATATCTCTTTTCATTTTCATAATCGGATCAAAGTCTGTTTTAAAACGAAATTTGTCGTTATTTACGTTTGTCATAGTTTTAATCCTCTCTTTTACAAAGGATTCTGTTATCTTTTCAGGCGACTTATTTTCGTTTGTCCTTTCGATTATTTGATTACCAAGGTCATAAAAATCAAGAGATTTTTTTATTTCTGTTGTAATTGCAATATGCGGAATACTTATAACGCTATTATGGCCTATTGGCGCAGCGATTGACTCCACTGGGCGACATTCTGCAAAGAGCATTGATTGTATGGACGGCTCGCTGAGCACTCGGATTAGAGAGTGCGTTGCGACTGCACTGTGGCTCATGCGGGCCGGTAGCAGCTGTGAAGAGACATCCGTCAATTTACTGACAGCCTCTCTGTCCACAAAGTCTGCTCCGACTTCTTTATCAACATAAATCCGTTCGGGACACAACAGTTCGTTGCTGTAATTTGGTATAATTTCCGATGGGAAATTAAATTTACTACTACCCCTTTCGGACCCATCACTGTCGGATAAATAGAACGAGTACAGACTCGGGTTAGACTCCAACTGCCGGAGTCTGTCTAGAGATGTAAAAGAAACCACATCACAATGACTGCTTTTCAAAGAATGTCCCAGTGCAGCGGCTTCATTTATTAAAATAGTTTCCAATACTTTAGTTTGCTGGATCTCAGAGGGGATTTTATCACCCTTAGTCATTTGTGTTTGACATGTTGAAATATTTTGGATTTCGTTTAAGAGTCCGACTAATATGTCTAAGGACGTTGTGTATTCGATATCTTCAGGTTTATCTACAACAGACACGTTAACTTTGTTCTCTATGACAGTTTGGGTTTGTGTCTCTTCGCAATTTAACGTATCTTCCTCTTTTTTATTTTGACTGATATCTATGAAGACTTGCTTTGGTTGTGCTATGGTGGCATTGTCCGGTTTTATTTCTTGCTTTTTGTCAGATTCCTTGACATGAGTCATACTTGTACTGATCCCTACGGTGGCTAACGTAGCAGCAGCTAGAATGTCAACCTGAGCAGCTTGCTCGAAGCAAAGTGGCTGTGCACCTTGGGGAGTATGACAGACTTTATCAATTTTATGATTAGCAAGTAAATCCGTTTCCACCTCAGATTTTTTTGGAATCTCGTCCAATAATTGTACAATGGAGTTTGAGCAACGCTTGATTGATTTATACTCCGGGAAAGCATACCCAACAGTTGAAATTTTCATAGGGAAATTGGTGAAATTCCAATCTAAATGAGATTTTGATAATATAGGTAAAACGGTTAAATCCGAAAAGTTTTCGGAAGATTTATTTTTCATAATTTTTGCGATTGGAGTTTGGACAACGAGCGAGCCTGCGTCTCCGGATTGTAGAACGAATACGTTCTGCATTGATTGTTTCGGGGTCATGGTCAAGTTTTTGATCCGTAACCGTTTTTGAAAACTACCCACCGGTACATGGTTACATAAAGCATTTTCTAACTTTTCTAATTCTGCGACTGATCTAACAGGTTGTAAGTCGTTTTGAATAGCACCCGTCTTGTCAAAATTGGATTGCTTCTGTTCTTTGTCAGAGGCTTTGCCGGTATCTTCAACTGACGTGTTTATATTATTATCATCCAATATATCTAAGACGAAATCAGAACCAGAAGACGGAGCTTCGGCACACGATATATTTTCAGCTAGAGAAATGCTTTCGTGACATTCAGGTAGTACCTCCAGACCTGGTGTAGTGGTCTTCAAAATGGAGCTTATAATATTGTGTAGCCTGCTTCCTAACTCGGTAGACTCTTGAAATGACGTCAGTGCAGATGAGGTTGATGACGCTAAAACAAGACCACAAGTTGTTACAGCTAGTTGGGAGCATGTCAATATCGAAAACTATTATTAGGCGTGGAGCTACGGTACACACCCAGTTCGATGTCATTCGGCAGAAGAGGGACACGCAACTTCTGGGCACTCTGATGGTTGTTGCCAACTGGAGAATTAGGCCGCGCACGTCCATAATGACTTTTCACATACGATTCAACGGCCACCATTTTTTTCTTTCTGCGGAAATATCAAATGCGAGTTAACTTAATCAGAATCAGGTATATAATCAGAACAAGAACCAGAATTACAATAGCAATGCTTTTAACAATGCACAGTGGCACAATTGAACAATGTTCATTAAGTAGTACGTTATTTAGGAATGTCGAACTGCTTCGGATTGATATTGCAAATGTGTTATGCCAGTGGAGTGCAGTAGCAATTACTAAAACTTTCAAAGGATTAACTCACAATGCTTGGGGCGTTTCTGGCACGTTTGCTTGTTTGAAGGACGACCCCGTCACTTGGGTCAGCCTCTCCTTAGCTTCGGGAGTGCTGCTTCGGGAGTGACGCGTTCTAAACACTCGCTCTACAACATAAAAGACAGCTGTATAGGGCCAAATTAAACTAGCTACTTCTACTTTGGCCTTGAACTTCTAACTTGAAATACGAGTTTAATAACCATATCTTTCTATATTTTATTCGTCTGCGTTGAATCGATCTAATTCAATTTGATAGCATAATATTTATATTAAAACGACTGTATGAAGCAAAATACTCGTATATTTGTATTACATTTTAGTGCTAATCTGGAACTGGAAATTTTGCCTTGCATGGTGAATGAAAAAATATTTTCAAAAAAATCCAAATTTTCATTTGAAGAAATCAAATAAAATTCACCTTTACACACCTGGGGGTGACACAGCCGATGCTGCTGGCACTGCCTCGGTTACACTTCGTTTTGCTTTGTGCCTGGTCTTTCCGGAGCCTACCTGTCTATCCAGGGAGTGTTGAGTGGATGCTAACCTTTGCAGTCTATTTGCCATTAAAGTTTTGCCATATTTCGTTTGGTACTCCTCACTGTGAGCCTGGACGTACGTTTTCTTTGGCTGTGCGAGTGAATTTAATCTAGAACTATATAATTTTGAAGGTCCTCGCACAGCCTCGCCTCGGGCTTCTTTCGCTTCGTCTAGCATATCTATTATTTTCTTTCTTGGTGGCTTCACTGTGTGCTTATCGTCGACGGGAATCTTTTGATAAGGAATTTTTGTTGAATCCATATCTTTATGTTGTCTAGGTTTCTTTTCTTTTGGTGTCGAAATTATGACGTACCTGTCGGCCTCAGACTCATTGTGGTGATCAAGTCTTGACCGCCGTTTCACAGGGGTTTTTCGCGACACACTTTTGCTACTTTTGCCATCAGACATGGATACTATATCAATTTTCTTGGCAATCTTTTGGTCAGCATTAGGCTTTTGTCTATTTTTTTGTACATTTTCAAATTCATGTAAAAGTTGTGAGATCGCTTTCAAAGGATTTTCTGCCATCTTTTTTGCAGGACTGGTGTGTGATTTTCTTCGATTTTTTTCTAAATCTATTTTAGGGGGCGGAGATTTTGAGCTAATAATAACTTTAGGCACGATAGGTGACAAACTTCCAGGTTTTTTATGATGAGTATTGTTAAGTTTCTCGGAGTTATTTCTGTCGAAGCTAAAAGAACTGGGATTAGACGATATTACATGATGCTTCAAACTTGTTCCACTTTCACTGCCTTGACACGTAGAGCTCATTCGACCTTCCTTTTCATCGACTTTTTTGGGAATAGTTACAACGAACTTGCCTTTCATTATCGGTTTACTTTCAGTATCTTGAGCTTTTTCCAATTTATTCATCAAAGTATATATCTTATCTATACTTTTTCTACATTCGACTGAAGAGTTAAGCTTCTTCGGATCCGTGTTTTTTTGCTCATTCTGGATGTTTGGAGAATTTTCCGGTACTTTAAGTATGCTTTGACATGTAAGCAGCTCTTTTGAAGTACTCTCATCATTTGTATCATCGGCTCCTTGGGCACTCAACCTGTGATTATAAATAGGCTGATAAGATAATATAATATTAAATAAAACTACGCGGTCTTCAAGATTTTAAATATAATTAGGTAAGTAGAGGACTACCTAATGTGTATGTATGTACTTACGGCTTTTCTTTATCCGGAAATATTTCATCGGCTCCAATATTAAGGTCGCTTTCAGAAGGACCAATAAGCTGTGAAAGATAATTTAAGTTATTTCGGAAAACATTGGAAATAACTGAAGTAGATGTAGAACATAGATCTTTTGGATCGTTTTCATTTCGTTTCCTATTGATGTACATCATTTCCGTATCGGCGTCATCTAAATAATAGCTCCTGTTGATATATTTTTTGCTGTTCTTCTCTGATGTTGACGCCAACGATACGTCGTGCTCGCCCTCATTATTAACTATATCTATATCTAAAGCGTCTCGTTTTCCTCCCTTGCGGTTCCTTCCTTTCGCTTGTTTACTAGGATCCCCGTTCGCAGTTTGTCCGTAGATTGAATTATAGAAAGATTTATTGGATATTGATAATTTTGTTACAGAGCTAGCCGACTGCGGCAATGTAGTTCCTTTTGTGTACTTATGCTTAGTTATCTTGCAGTTTTCGGCTAGCGCCATTTTCTTTCTTTCTCGCCTTTCTCTTATTTCTAGTAGCTTCCTTCGTTTCTGCTCTTCCATAATATAAGATTGGTTCTCGTACGGTGACTTTATTCTGATTCGCGTCGGCGATTTTCTCTTCTTAGATAGTAACTGTGACAGATCTTCCCCGCTTTCTTCTGTCACAGCACTCTGCATGGTCAACTTTTGCATAGTCATACGCAAATCATTGGGAAATACATCACGAGATGCTTCTCTTGGTACAACCCTACGTTTTCTCTCAATAATATCTTTGAATGCATCATTCGAGTCACTCGATTCCTGAAAGATGGAGTTCTTTAACGACATGGCAACGTCATTGTCGCTGCATAGAAACTCAATGCCATTCAGATAAGAATTTTCGATAGGATTGTCACTGGACTGCGTGCTGCCATCAGAGTCTGCGAATACTTCATGTACCGTTTCATTATATGTTGTTTGTTCCAATTCTATTATCTTAGGCTTCCTTTCTGGAAGGTATTTGTTATTAGTTTGTTCTATATAAGGCACTTTTTGTTCTATACAAGCTGGTTCTAAATAAGTTACAGGTAAGGGCAGCTCGTCAGGTCCTAGTGTATCTGAAAAATTAAAATAAATAGACAATCATTTCTTTTTCAATTGGAATCACCACTCAACCTTTAATACTTTTAAAGTATTTACCGCGTTCAACAGGTGCAGATTGCAAAATCATAATTGAATTGATGTTGCTGATGACTTGTCCAGTCTCACTACGTTGTAACTGGAGCACCACATCCACTCTTTCCTCAACGGGTCGCTCATCTTTTTTGCAACTAATGATTAAATTTTCAGCACAACATCTGCTCAAAAGTTTGTAAGGTCCACATAAAAGTTTCGGTATTTCAACAACAATTCTCTTTTCGAGTATTTTTGATAATGATCTTATATCAACTGCGGAATGAACGATGTCATCCCACGTAGGGCTTCCGCCTATAATCTTCCGTTCCACATGTAGCGGTATGCTGGTAGACGTCGCCAGGACTTTAGTGTTCGCGGGGAGATCTTCCACAGTGCGCGGAACTTCCCGCCACTTCTCTTTAGCTTTATCGGTTAAATAATCACCGTTGCTGATACGCTTCAGTTGGTCTATCGTATTCTTAACGTAGCGTATTATATTGTCCATATAAAAGTTGTAATTATCTTCTAGACGTTTGCAACAAATGTAGTCAAGTAGTGAAGCTGGGAGTACGGCGCCCTCGAAATCCGAGGTTTTGTTCATTAGCCTTAAGCTTTTGAGCTGCTCACTTATATATGGATCTTTGAATAGGAAGTGTTTATCGTAGTCGGTGGCGAGGTTGGAGGTTTGCATCTGGAGGTCGCCTAGCTTGTGGCAGAGGGTGTTCTCTGCGGAGGGCGCGTTGAGCAGGTCGAGCCGCTCGTCGTTGATGAGGAACACGCTGCGTAGGTCCTCGCAGCTGTAGCGCTCGCTGGCGTCCGAGTCCGACTCGTCGTGGTACACCACGCTCTCCACGTGCTGGTTCGGCTTCCGGCGCCTCAGTTCGTTAGCGTTTGACATCAGCTTCGTGCCCAGGTCGATGTTCTTGTACAGAAGCACTAAATCTCTGGTGGTTAGCTTGTCAACATCTGAACAAACGAGCCAATAATTATTGGTTTGATTAACGATAAATTCATTATACCTACTAACGGTCTAGTTTTTCCGCCTGCCAGCAGTTTGGGATGACTCGAAAATCATCCTCCACCTTGCATCAGGTAGGATTAGAAGAAGCTTCGGAGAGACAGGCACTTACACCCCACTCCATCATTACTTTCGACTGTGACCAACGTCCATATAACCCATCTTATTACAAACAAATAGAAAAATGATGCCGATTGATTGATAGGACTAGATAAATACGCATCTAGGTACTTTTCTAGTCAAAACAGACTTTTTCTAGACAGACGCAACAACACAATAACAACATAATACGTCTCAGACATCAAATTTTGCAATCTGTTTGTGTTGATAGAAATCCATCGTCGGTAACGCGGCGTCTACAAGATTAATATTGGCGATGGCTCTAGCCCATAGTGACCTTTGTTCGATAATAAAATATTTAAGCACTTACCAGTGGTGTCAAAGTTTTGGTTTTTCGCCATAAGTTCGAAGAGTTCATTGGCTGTCTGATACTCGTGTGAATCGCCGTCCTGGTCCGACACTGCGACAGTCTCTCCTTTTCCCCCTTCATTGTCTGGTATCTTACTTATTAACATGCCTGTTATCACAAAGATTTTGATTCTAACGCTTTTATTAACAAAACTAACAACTGCTTCAAAAGATATATGATATACAATACAACAAAACTTGTAAAAACACAATTGACAAAACCGTTTCTATTATTGTAAATTTTTGGTATCATTTTAAAAATATACACATTTGAAAAGAATGCGTGTCATTGTTTTAAATTTCGAAGTATAATGCTAAATTTTTTGACGGCCAGTGTCAGCTTTAGTTGCTGGGTAAAGAAATTTTATTAAAAGTGACCAAAAAGTTAACACGAACGAGTCAAACACACAACGACATAGTTTCGTGCTTGCATGCATATCTATGGGTATATTACTAGAAAGAAAAAAAAATAATTAAGTATATTTTAGTTCGTGACCCAACCATAATATAAGACCTCCCGCTGCCTGTTATACAGATTTATTCCTAGTACTTTATCCTTTAATCTAACGTAGCAACCTTTGAAATGAGGAAAATTCACGACACAAGGCGCCACTAAGGCGTGAGGTCCTCCACTTTGAAAACGTAAACATGACGTTGATGACAATTTAACTTATGTTGAAAAATATACGTGGTTTGATAGGTGGCTGGACCTGACACTCCAGTGCCACTACCTAGTGCACGTCATTTCAGAATACCCACATTGTTAAATTCCTACGATATTGTCGGGCGGAAGGTACTGCACTCGGTGAGCTGGGTTTCGGCGGCAGTGCGGTGGGTTGAGCGATGAGGCGAGTACGGTGTCATGACAGCTGTCATGAAATACAGGTTGATTGGTAATTAAGTGCTTTCCTCGAAATGGGTTATGCTAGAGCCGATTTGTGACGATTTTGACCACGAAAACTTGGGGTCCATATTGTGTGGTTTTTGAGTTATCAATTTTATTATAATAAAACCACTTTTTATGGTAGTAGATAATATTTTACTAATATCAAATGAAGACATACATTAACATAATTTCGATAAAACAAATCAGTATAACTACTATGTTATTCAATTAGTCAGAACGTTTGGGTCTACTGCCATCTGCGAATTGACTGAGCGATTCCCAGCGTGAGGTTCGTTTTCATTTCACCCCACCATGCTTTTATTCAAACGGTGGTTGACTGTTTTTTTTTTAGGGATGGGAAATCATCAAATGACTTCTTCCGCTCTGGGTGGAGCGGAAGTGTCAGACTCTTACATCCATGTTCCTTCTAAAGCCCTTTGCGTTAAGGGGCCGCGGTGACTCGTTCGAACAAATGGTGCGAACCTGGTGGAACCAGGTTGCGGAACCTGGTTGACTGTGTTGCCAATTGAAATAAATAAAATTCCAGAACACGGAATCAAGACACTATGTTTTTAAGATTTTTTTCTACTTCACGACCGCAAAACTGCAAATGGTGAGAAATCTGTTCCAATCTCCGTTCTGATAGCTCTCGAACGAATAAATGCCTCCAATAACAATTTGATGGAAAAATAGCCATTTCTTTGGAAATGAAGCGTCGTTAAGTTTAAGCTATAAAACTTAAAACATAATCTTGATTATTGAAAGTTTATTCAAAATAAATGTATGGTAGGTACTTTTTTTTTTTGAGTGGCGTCTCGCAGTTCAACCTATAAGGTTGTCGACTGCTTAACCGGGCTTGCCTGTGGTGGCTTTAATATAATATTAAAGCCACCAGCCAGGGCTTATAAAAAACTTACAAACTAAGCGACTACACGCTAAGGGCACCCCCTGTGGCCGTACCCCACAGGGGGTGCCCTTAGCGTGTGCCGTGCCGTGTGCCCGCCTCGGCTTAGGGCGTCGCTAGGGGGAGGATAGCTAGGGACGGGCTGGATCGAACTAGATGGTAGGTACTTGACGTACAAATTACGCAAGACACTTTCTTGTTTAATAAGCTTTCTAAAATGGTATAATAGTACCCACTTTTGGCACGTGTTGGAAAAATAAACTCAATTATTGTTTGATGATGCTTGGTAGTGCACATTTTTCCATGTACGCCTTGCTTATTGCGGATTTTCTTAAATTCGGTATGTGATGATAACTATTTGACTTAATGCGAATGGTTCTAGTCGATCAAGTCAGGCAAGATCTGTCACCACTAGGTGTTTTTATGGTTCCGTACGCAAAGGGTAAAAACGGGACCCTAGTACTAAGACTGCACTGTCCGTCTGTCACCAGGCTGTATCTCATGAACCGTGATATCTAGACGGTTGAAATTTTCACAGATGATGTATTTCTGTTGCCGCTATAACAACAAATATGAAATGATAAAAATTAAATTAAATTAAAAATAAAAGGGTGCCCCTAAACAAGATACATGATTTTTTCGGCTTATGTTACGGAACCGTGTGCAAGTCGAACTTGCACTTGGCCAGTTTTTTACTTTCCTTTCGTGAGGTAGGTAGAAATTTTATAAAAATTTTAAAAACATCGATAATTCGAAAACCACTCAATATGGACCCCATGTTTTCGGTGACAAAATCATTGCAAATCAGCTCTAGTATAACATTTCAAGGAACACACTTAATTACCAATCACATTTTATAATACTAACATAAAATAATATAATAATAATATATCCTGGGACAATTCAAACATGGTCATCCGATCCCAAACTAGGCAGAGCCTGTGCTATGGCAACCAGACAACTGATAAGCATACTTATATATTTCTAAATACATACATATTATAGGCAAATTACACCCAGACACAGAACAAATGATCATGCTCATCACAAAAAGATTTGTCCTGGGTGGGAATCGAACCCACGACCTCGGGTTTAGCAGTCAGTCACTAACCACTCGACCAACAAGTCAAAAGCGTCAAAGTACAAACATTCCGGAATTAATACGTCACAATAACTGTTCCGAAAATTCAGAGGAGGTATTAGCTACTCCTATCCCTGATTGTAATGGAGCATGATTTGCCGGATAGTCATGAATTAAATACATTTTTCAAACTGGCCAAGTGCGAGTCGGACTCGCGTGCAAAGGGTTCGTTCGGAACCCTTTTTTCATTTTTGTATCAAGTTATTTGTGTCTATAGTGTATGAAGTCTATAACTTCTTGGAAGTTTTTTTTTGTAAAGAACTATTTTCTGCATCGGTAATTTTCAAAATGTTAGGCCCAGTAGTTTCGTAGATAAGGGAGGGGGAATGGTCATTTTCTGTCTAATTGCTTAAATAACTTCAAAACTTTTTATTTTAGAATTATAAAAAAATATTATTGAGACCCTTGCAAAGAGAACCTTTGATGTGATATACACTTCTCATCAAAAAAATCGAAACACTTTCGTTTTTATTGTTTTTGTCCTAATTTTTTACAAAAGAGAATTAATTCCATGAAAAAAAAACATTATTGTGTAGCTGGCAGTTTGGTCATTACAGTAAGAAGAAAAAAATCAAAATTCGAAATTAGAATTTCATTTGTTTATCCTATAAATGAAATTAATCACTGTTTTGAGACAAATGTGTATTTAGGGTTGGAGTACGTTTCTCGTTTAAAAACTAAAATTAGCGCTTGTCTTTAAACTTTTTGTTTCTTATTTCATTTACTGTGACTTTGGGACGTCTGAAAAAACTTTTTTTTCTNGTGTAGCTGGCAGTTTGGTCATTACAGTAAGAAGAAAAAAATCAAAATTCGAAATTAGAATTTCATTTGTTTATCCTATAAATGAAATTAATCACTGTTTTGAGACAAATGTGTATTTAGGGTTGGAGTACGTTTCTCGTTTAAAAACTAAAATTAGCGCTTGTCTTTAAACTTTTTGTTTCTTATTTCATTTACTGTGACTTTGGGACGTCTGAAAAAACTTTTTTTTCTAAAACATATGGATACTTCGCCCGCAGAAGCCGCCCAAGTGGTGGCATTGCTGGATTCTGGACTTAGTCAGCGTGTTGTGGCTGCAAGATTGCATCTAAGCTTATCATCTGTTCATAGAGTCTACAAACGCTATCGGGAGACTGGTTCGTTCACGCGCCGTTCAGGATCTGGCAGGAATCGGGTCACTTCTGAGCGAGATGATCGATTTATTGTAACAACCTCTTTACGAAATCGACGCCTTAACGCTTTTCAACTGCAGCAGCAGCTTCGCGTTGTACGAAGAGTAGCTGTAAGTGACTCTACAATAAGAAGAAGGTTGAAGGAACGCGGATTGGCACCGCATAAGCCAGCGAATGGGCCGAAATTAACTGCAGACCATCGAAGAGCGCGCCTTAACTTTGCACGCGAGCACCTAACTTGGTCATACCTTCAGTGGAGCAAAGTACTGTTTTCTGATGAGTGTAAAATTATGCTGTATGGTAACGACGGAAGGAACAAGGTCTACAGAAGAGATGGAGAACGCTTTGCACAATGCTGCATTGAAGAAAAGGTCAGCTATGGTGGCGGTTCGTGGACGGTTTGGGGAGGAATCAGCGCCGACGGTAAGACAGAACTTGCCTTTGTATCTGGGCCACGGCTGCCTGCACTAAACTCTCATCGGTACATCGAACAGTGTCTTGAACCTCATGTGATGCCCTATGCACATTTTATTGGCAACGACTTCATATTCATGCACGACAATGCTAGAGCTCACACCGCGGGCGTCGTACGAGATTATCTTACCGAAGTCGGTATCTCCATTATGGTATGGCCAGCAAGAAGCCCGGACATGAATCCCATTGAACATCTATGGGATGAATTAAAGAGACGAATTCGAGCAAGAGATCCAGCCCCAGAAACACTTAGCCAGCTGCAAAATGCAATCCAAGAGGAATGGGATAATATACCACAACATGTGATCGTGACTCTCATCCGATCGATGAAGAACCGTATGGAAGCAGTAATAAGAGCTCGCGGAGGGAATACAAGTTATTAAATAAACGTTTCTTACATTTTTTTTCATTTACGCGTGTTGTTTTACCCATTTCCTTCATATTCCATACAGGGTAAAAATTACTCATTATACAAAATACGAAACCTATGAAGACTTAATTTGAATTTAGAACATTAACATTAGGATTTAAAAACCTCATACTACTCACTATTAAATGACATTTTACATTTATTCCTAAATATACACATTTTTCTGATAATCCTTATCAAATCATAAACTGCGAGGTGTTTCGATTTTTTTGATGAGAAGTGTATCACACAGTATAGAACTTTGGCCAAAAAGTGGCTTAATTTTCATTTTTTTTATTATTTTTGTGTACACATTCGTATTTGGGTCATAGAAATACATATGTGTACCAAAATTCAACTGAATCGGCCCAGTAGATTCTGAGAAAATCGGCTGTGACAGACGGACAGACAGTCAACCGAGTGGTGGCGAGTGGAGTGGCGATAAGGGTTCCGTTTTTCCATACAGAGGTTCAGAACCCTAATAAATTGTGTAGTGAAAAACACCATCTTAGTGTAACGTTACGTTAAATATTGAGACAGGCTGTAACTTTTGTTACAGTTATCATGTATATTTTTAACTGGGCTAAGATATGAAAATAGAAACAATGTGTACATATTAATAACATTTATTTAAATATAACAATTAAATATTAAGTACATACTTACATTTATTATGCAAAATAAAATACTGTATTAGAAATTGGAATGTTAACTTAATTATTAACGATTACATTTCATTGGTCTAATGCATGATATCAGTCTTAATAAATAAATAGCACTAAAATACGTGAAAGTTATATCGTATATCGATGTAGCTATTCGAGTGTCTAGTTCTCTAGGGTACCTTATATTCAAAATATACATGTTCCTAAGAACAGAAAGAAACATTTTTTTTTTTTAGGGATGGGAAGTCGTCAAATAACTTCTCCCGCTCTGGGTGGAGTGGAAGGGCGTGTCAGACTCTTACTGACTAAAACCCATCCGTATTCCTTCTAAAGCCCTTTGCGTTCCAGGGCCGCGGTGACTCTTTCGAACAAATTCCGCAACAAGAACAGAACCCTGAAGTTAATATGGCACATCCGAATTTTAGAGAGAGGCTGTCACAGTGGAAGCCGGACTTCTAAACTCCGATATGCTGTACTGTACTAGGTTTTGGGACCTTTTTTCAAACGCTCCAGAAGCCGCATTGCCGTGTATATTGAGTCAGAACGGGAAACATATTTTATATTATAATTATCCACAGATTTCAATCTGCAGTAGAGGCGACGCGACAAGGTATAGGGTAAAAGCCGGATAGTTGCCACTTTTTATAAAAATATATAATTATTATATATTTAGTTAGTTGTCACTTTATTCATAAAACGGGTAGGTACTTTGGTTTATTATCTTCAAATTTGTGAAAGTAAAGAACATTATTTTTGATATTTCCAGAATATTGGCGATTTTTGTCGACCTCTAAATTTTGTGACATCTATCCCATATTACGTTTAGGATAGTGCCCCACCGAGAAAGAAGATTTTTATCGCGCAAAAACTTTGATCACACCTTGCTTTCCCATGCAATCGCACAGACACATGCAACACGGTCTACTTAGTTGTCGTTGTAAAGTCTCTCGAATGATAAATAAAATAACGTGATTCATCCGCGAAGCTAGAGTAATTAAAATCGAGGCAACTATACCCTGGGGCAACTATCCTGGTTTTACCCTACATTTCCAGTGGCATAGAGAGGTCAGTTTATACTGGACATATATTACAGCAGGTACTCGGAGCGCTTGAAATAATTTAAATAGTGTTTAAAGAAACAGTGCGCACTTCTTAAAAAGTTGCAATTACTCTTTGTAACCGAGACATCTGTATGTCAATAATATTATTTAGATTTTTTTTATGTATGAACGATAATTCGATTTGATGTTAGTATTGACTAACATAGTTTTAGACCTTTGTTCCTAACAATTATGGACATTATTAGTATGAAATAAATGAATTTAATTTAATGAATTATTAAAAAATCTACAAAAGCAGCGTTACATTCAACGCAAAAGCGGGTGTTGCACAGTTTCGATATAATTATGTTTAAAATCTCTTGTCAAGCGATTTGATTGGATGTGGCTGTTACACTTGAGAATTGTTTCGTTTTTCGAAAATACCATCATAAAACCTAGGATAAATATGACTAATATCTAATCTTAACTTCTATAGAAACGATAATAAATATGAACGACAGTTCAAATAAGCATGCTTATATTATTTGATTAGAGCCTTCATACAGCTAACGTTTTTATTTGATAGAAACGTTAGCTGTATTCTAGTAGTAGGTAAATTTATACTAAAAGTGGGACCGTCTCACTAAAATCAAGATAATTTTCGAGACATTTTTTTATGTGTAACATCTTTCCTCTCGCTTTCCTGCAATCTGTGGGAGTGATTTCGTGAAATGGGACGGAAGTGTGTAACAGGATGCCGAGGAAGCGCGCACTATTTGATTTGACCAATGAACGCGCCGTATTCGATTTGACCAATGAGCGCGCGCAGTGGTCGAGATGGCTGTCAGTTGGTACTTTTAATGTTAATGTTGCTTTTTACCAAGGTGAGACGTCAGATGTTACACATCCTATGCGACTACTGTAAGACTCTGAGATTTTTGTATTTAGAACTATATTCCGACTTTAGTATAGTTTTTAAACAGAAACTGACTGTTAGGAGTCAAATTGGCTAGCGAAACTTCCTAGATGTGAAGCATGCTATCCTTAACCGATGAGTTCAGAATATCAGTTTTATTTTAAGTAGTCATATACATATAATATCATTTAAAAATAAACGAGGATTCCGTGGGGTGGAATCTGCGCTCACCATTACAAAAGGAGTTAGAACCTTTCTCTGATATTTAAAAAATCTCGAACCATTTGTTGCATTATTGGACTTAATTTTAGTCGAAATAAAGTTCAAACACAATACGCTCTGCGCTGGCCGTATTCAGATGAGATGAGATCAGTTTATATGTGTATCTATATCCACGCGGTCACCCTGAACAATGACTCTAGCGGTTTCGAAATATTTCCTTTATTACCAAGTGTTTGAAACAGAACTTTATGTGTGGGCTGTAAAGGTAAATTTTCTGTTTTAAAACATCAACTGATCTCTTCTCGTAATCAGTCGATGTGTTGTATCTACGCGGGCACCCCGAACAGTGACTCCAGCAGTTCGGGCTCCGTCAAGTCTTTCTTGTATTGCTGTGCCAACTCCTGGATGAGGTGGCGACGACGTACGTGCGGCGGTTGGTACCTGAAACATTGCTTTATTAACGGGTGCTTGAAGCAGAACTTAATATGTGGGCTTTGAGGTCGACTTTCCGTTTTATACAAGAAGTAATAGAATGGTCGCAAAACTTGAAAAGGATCATAAGGCATATACTATGGTGCCGTGATTTCAAGTTTGGTCTCATAGTAAAAGTTGTTCATAATGATGAGTACAATGACCACTTTTCAGATTTTGCGTTCATTTTGTTGTACGCTGTAGAGTGAGTTTTTGAGATATTGTCACACTCACTATACTGAAATGATCTTTTTAGCAAAAACAACACCCTGTATTATTGAGTGGTAGTATTATTTTGAATTAATGAGGAGGAAATTGGTTATTTACTGGATTTAAGTATAAGTTACTACTTAATTTACTAGTACTTAGAAAAACGCTTTAATATAGGGTGTTAAGTGCAAACAGTCTTAACTTGAAATGGACTCATTGCACACATCATTTTGAACATTTCTTACTCGGTTAAACTAGTCCAGGAATCGCAATAAAAATCACCTTCTCCATAAATTTCGTCAGACTTACCGACTACGGAGTAGGTACTTAATTTATTTTTACGAAAATGTACTACGGAAAGCTTGATATTATATTGTGTGATTGAGCTATTGGTTTGAAATGCGCAATACATGTAGCGGCATCAATGCCGCCACATGAAAAACTAACAAACAAAGTTTGTACGGCAACAAAAAGGACCGCAGCGCCATCTACGACGAACTAACATCAAGATCCTGCATCGCGCAAGCAAAGTTCTTCGTGCGATTTGAACATATACAACAGTCCGAATATCAACTATCGGGCAGTTGCCCATCAGATACAAAAACCGTCTGGTTCGGAGGATCCTTCCATTTTCAGTGGAGGTGTGCGGGACTTTACTCTCTGTACCGCATACCTCTATATACACGTAGTAATATCGTGCGTCAGGGAAAAATATCTGCGCCAACAGGGCCCCGAGAGTTAAATACAGGCCTGAGGCGTGGCCCCCACATGTGTGTTGCTCGAGATGTTGTAGTGTTCTATGAGACGGTTGCTGCGTAGTTTGCTTTATGATGTGTTACTGTGTAGTACTCACAGGTCAGTGTTCAGTCTGGTGCGTCGCGCGGCGTCTAAGGCGGCCCGTCGCAGACAGTCGGGCAGCAGGCGCGGCGCTAACAAGGCGCCGTCCGCCAGCACGCCGGCCTGCGGCGTGGTCCCTACGTGTGCGATGTGTTACTGTGTAGTACTCACAGGTCAGTGTTCAGTCTGGTGCGTCGCGCGGCGTCTAAGGCGGCCCGTCGCAGACAGTCGGGCAGCAGGCGCGGCGCTAACAAGGCGCCGTCCGCCAGCACGCCGGCCTGCGGCGTGGTCCCTACGTGTGCGATGTGTTACTGTGTAGTACTCACAGGTCAGTGTTCAGTCTGGTGCGTCGCGCGGCGTCTAAGGCGGCCCGTCGCAGACAGTCGGGCAGCAGGCGCGGCGCTAACAAGGCGCCGTCCGCCAGCACGCCGGCCTGCGGCGTGGTCCCTACGTGTGCGATGTGTTACTGTGTAGTACTCACAGGTCAGTGTTCAGTCTGGTGCGTCGCGCGGCGTCTAAGGCGGCCCGTCGCAGACAGTCGGGCAGCAGGCGCGGCGCTAACAAGGCGCCGTCCGCCAGCACGCCGGCCTGCGGCGTGGTCCCTACGTGTGCGATGTGTTACTGTGTAGTACTCACAGGTCAGTGTTCAGTCTGGTGCGTCGCGCGGCGTCTAAGGCGGCCCGTCGCAGACAGTCGGGCAGCAGGCGCGGCGCTAACAAGGCGCCGTCCGCCAGCACGCCGGCCTGCGGCGTGGTCCCTACGTGTGCGATGTGTTACTGTGTAGTACTCACAGGTCAGTGTTCAGTCTGGTGCGTCGCGCGGCGTCTAAGGCGGCCCGTCGCAGACAGTCGGGCAGCAGGCGCGGCGCTAACAAGGCGCCGTCCGCCAGCACGCCGGCCTGCGGCGTGGTCCCTACGTGTGCGATGTGTTACTGTGTAGTACTCACAGGTCAGTGTTCAGTCTGGTGCGTCGCGCGGCGTCTAAGGCGGCCCGTCGCAGACAGTCGGGCAGCAGGCGCGGCGCTAACAAGGCGCCGTCCGCCAGCACGCCGGCCTGCGGCGTGGTCCCTACGTGTGCGATGTGTTACTGTGTAGTACTCACAGGTCAGTGTTCAGTCTGGTGCGTCGCGCGGCGTCTAAGGCGGCCCGTCGCAGACAGTCGGGCAGCAGGCGCGGCGCTAACAAGGCGCCGTCCGCCAGCACGCCGGCCTGCGGCGTGGTCCCTACGTGTGCGATGTGTTACTGTGTAGTACTCACAGGTCAGTGTTCAGTCTGGTGCGTCGCGCGGCGTCTAAGGCGGCCCGTCGCAGACAGTCGGGCAGCAGGCGCGGCGCTAACAAGGCGCCGTCCGCCAGCACGCCGGCCTGCGGCGTGGTCCCTACGTGTGCGATGTGTTACTGTGTAGTACTCACAGGTCAGTGTTCAGTCTGGTGCGTCGCGCGGCGTCTAAGGCGGCCCGTCGCAGACAGTCGGGCAGCAGGCGCGGCGCTAACAAGGCGCCGTCCGCCAGCACGCCGGCCTGCGGCGTGGTCCCTACGTGTGCGATGTGTTACTGTGTAGTACTCACAGGTCAGTGTTCAGTCTGGTGCGTCGCGCGGCGTCTAAGGCGGCCCGTCGCAGACAGTCGGGCAGCAGGCGCGGCGCTAACAAGGCGCCGTCCGCCAGCACGCCGGCCTGCGGCGTGGTCCCTACGTGTGCGATGTGTTACTGTGTAGTACTCACAGGTCAGTGTTCAGTCTGGTGCGTCGCGCGGCGTCTAAGGCGGCCCGTCGCAGACAGTCGGGCAGCAGGCGCGGCGCTAACAAGGCGCCGTCCGCCAGCACGCCGGCCTGCGGCGTGGTCCCTACGTGTGCGATGTGTTACTGTGTAGTACTCACAGGTCAGTGTTCAGTCTGGTGCGTCGCGCGGCGTCTAAGGCGGCCCGTCGCAGACAGTCGGGCAGCAGGCGCGGCGCTAACAAGGCGCCGTCCGCCAGCACGCCGGCCTGCGGCGTGGTCCCTACGTGTGCGATG
The DNA here is from genome assembly GCA_002192655.3 of Mamestra configurata. Lineage (NCBI taxonomy): Eukaryota > Metazoa > Arthropoda > Insecta > Lepidoptera > Noctuidae > Mamestra > Mamestra configurata. Next base: position 31,536 of record NDFZ01004734.1, on the reverse strand, counting down.
TGTTACTGTGTAGTACTCACAGGTCAGTGTTCAGTCTGGTGCGTCGCGCGGCGTCTAAGGCGGCCCGTCGCAGACAGTCGGGCAGCAGGCGCGGCGCTAACAAGGCGCCGTCCGCCAGCACGCCGGCCTGCGGCGTGGTCCCTACGTGTGCGATGTGTTACTGTGTAGTACTCACAGGTCAGTGTTCAGTCTGGTGCGTCGCGCGGCGTCTAAGGCGGCCCGTCGCAGACAGTCGGGCAGCAGGCGCGGCGCTAACAAGGCGCCGTCCGCCAGCACGCCGGCCTGCGGCGTGGTCCCTACGTGTGCGATGTGTTACTGTGTAGTACTCACAGGTCAGTGTTCAGTCTGGTGCGTCGCGCGGCGTCTAAGGCGGCCCGTCGCAGACAGTCGGGCAGCAGGCGCGGCGCTAACAAGGCGCCGTCCGCCAGCACGCCGGCCTGCGGCGTGGTCCCTACGTGTGCGATGTGTTACTGTGTAGTACTCACAGGTCAGTGTTCAGTCTGGTGCGTCGCGCGGCGTCTAAGGCGGCCCGTCGCAGACAGTCGGGCAGCAGGCGCGGCGCTAACAAGGCGCCGTCCGCCAGCACGCCGGCCTGCGGCGTGGTCCCTACGTGTGCGATGTGTTACTGTGTAGTACTCACAGGTCAGTGTTCAGTCTGGTGCGTCGCGCGGCGTCTAAGGCGGCCCGTCGCAGACAGTCGGGCAGCAGGCGCGGCGCTAACAAGGCGCCGTCCGCCAGCACGCCGGCCTGCGGCGTGGTCCCTACGTGTGCGATGTGTTACTGTGTAGTACTCACAGGTCAGTGTTCAGTCTGGTGCGTCGCGCGGCGTCTAAGGCGGCCCGTCGCAGACAGTCGGGCAGCAGGCGCGGCGCTAACAAGGCGCCGTCCGCCAGCACGCCGGCCTGCGGCGTGGCGCGCACGCGCACGAGGCCGCAGCGTCGCGCCGACACGCACAGCGTGGCCACCTCGTGCCGCCGCCAGGGCAGCCCGGTTTCGCAGTACGGGAGCAGGTCGTCTTAGGACAATCAAATCATTCTAAACGTGACAATTCATCTTTATAGGCCCAGGGCCCATAAAATTACACGACGAACTATAAGATATCATGCGACTTAATACAGTATTGCTATAATTCTTCATCTTCATGGACAGCCAGCTCACCTTCACTGAGCACATAAGGTAGGCCAGTTCTCGTGCTGCCTTCGCTCAGGGAAGGCTCCACTTTATCACGACCGCCCGTATCAATTTGTCACTCAGATGCAAATTGTGACTTTTCACCGCGGTCATCCGTACCATCATCACGTACGCTTGCGCTGTCTTTGCACACGCAAAGCCTCATCACCTCCATAGGGTTCCAAAACCTTCCTTTCCTCCGTAAGATCACGGGAGCCCCCTACTATATCCGCAGTGAGACTCTACACGTAGACATCGAATTGCCCACCATACAGCAGTTCATGAAACGCTTTACCAAGCGTTTCTTCGACACTGTTGTCAAACACCGCATCCTCTCCCGCATACAAACCACGACCGCCTTCCGCCCTCACCGCCAAACCTGTCGCAACATCCCCGTCAATGTCCGCCACGACCCTTGCTCGAGCCAGCCCGAGCTGAGCCTAACGTCTTAAACTCGCCTTTAAATAATAATAATCCAAGTTCGATCCAGCCCGTCCCTAGCTGACCTCCCCCCAGGGACGCCCTAAGCCGAGGCCCGTACCCCACAGGGGGTGCCCTTGGCGTGTAGTCGCTTTTTTTTAATTAGCCCTGGCTGGAGGCTTTAATATATTTGTCAACACATTTGCTCAAAAAACGCATTTACGAAGCCTGTATACAATGTTCGAAAGTTAAAAATTACACACCATACAATGAAACGTGCGGTAAAATAGGTTCTCTCATCTAAGTACTTACTTTACCGCACTCCTCGTTATATAGCGCCGTACGAATCCTTTATGGTTTTTTTTTTAATTTCTTTAAAAAAATATATTTTATGAGAATTTCACCAAGGAGTTTCAAATTACTAGAAGAAATAAGCTGAATGATCGAACCTCGTTGGAAGCGCTTTTGCTCAAAACGTTTGTCTCACTTTAATACTAAAGAGAAGATGAGACGAATACAATAGATTTTTTTTATTTTGCGTAAAATATGGTACATAATGCTCTTAAGTTAAAATCATATTTCGCTTACTCATTTTCAGCATGCAAAAAACATAATTAAGATAAAAGCTAGGTGGGGGAGAGCGGTGCGGTTACAAACTCGTGACTATGGTAAGCCCTCGACTACGTCTTGGGCTTACATTCGTCTACTCGTTTATGAAAACCAAATTACCGCACTGGTATCATAAATAACTATTATGGTCGCCACAGGCAAGTCCGGTTAAGCAGTCGACTGTGAGAGCCCACTCAAAAAAAGTCTACAATTTTTTGACGTGAATTATTCGTGTCGCGCGAATTTCTTCAGGCATATAAAGTCAGTATAAAGTCGGCTTACGCCGCCCCTGGCAGTCTGCCGCCCCAAGCCATGGCCCTTTTGGCCCAAGGGTAAGTACGCCCATGACTACATATACACATAAACTTAGTTGAAAACCAAGGTCACCTTGAAAAGAAGCGTTTGGGTCGTTGCCTTCTACACGGTTTAAAACCAACTTCAAACCTACTGAGGTTTGAAGTTGGTTGTTTGAAGTAGGCGAACGACGTGCAGCGTTCTAAATGATGTTTAGAAAGCTGCGCAGAGAGGACTTATTTATGCTCATACCTTACGATGAAATCTTTAGGTTGTCATTTTTTTTTTTGTAGTCTTGTCGTTTGCCGCTGGATCAAGCTCTATTCATTTTGCGGCTAAAATATCCCATACATTTTATTTCTCTATGGAGTCTTTATATGACTCCGATTTCAAATATTTCAAATACAAAGGACAGGGCAAGTCTCTGAGTTAATCGAGAAGTTCTGTTATTACTTCACATTCGCGCTGTTGAGTCATTTTGTGCGCAGAGCGAGGCGTGCGTCTGCGCTCGCCGCTTGAAGAAGCGCGACTGTAACTTGCGTGGTTTTAAACAAGCGGCTAAGCGGTTTGGAACATATTTAAAAAATACTAAATTTGACATAAAATCACAGTTGTAGACTGTGATTTTATGTCAAATTTAGTATTTTAGGTTTTAAAACCGCCTTTATTTGAAACCGTTGCTTTAAACCGTGTAGCACAGGCTTAAGTCTTTTTACTTTACGTCCGTGTATACTCTTACGCTCATAGATGTACGTCTGCACGCTTCACTAAATATGGGTACTATAAATAAGCCGCACGCAATAATTCGAACTAATCGTTTCCAAACGTCTTTTATAATGCGCACAGCAAAGGAGTGGAACTCTCTGCCTGCGTCCGTGTTTCTGAACGCATATAACCCTAATCTCTTCAAAATTAGAGTGAACAGGCTTCTTATGGGTTTGCTCGCTCCATCGTCGACTTTGTCTCTGTCATCTATGACCTAGACTAGAGTCAAGAGCAAACTCATCTCAAATAAATAAATAAAAAACCTGATAAAACAGTAGGTACAGTACTCGCCAATTTTTATGGCCGCCTTGAACGCAGAGCCCCCTGCGCGCTCCAAATTTCGTTACTGTGCAGTGTATTGCTCCATATTTACAGCGACCATAAATATTGTCAATCTCTGTACCTATTGTAATAATGAAGTTACTTACCCATTTCATCAAATATTATTATTTGTGTAGATTCGTACGACCGTTTCCAATGTGTGTTTGTTTACGATTGAATCGTTCTTATACTTCAGCACGACTGCGCATTGGAGGTAGGCGACAAAAACCGTTCAAAACCGGTTAATTCCACAAAACCTATTTACGAACTTTTGTAGCTAATAACCGTTTAATTGGGGTTAAAGGTAGAATAAAACCGAAATCATAAGTTCCCTATGTACTAAGGCATTAACTGGTTCGAATTTTTTCCTGGTTTCCAAGCCCTGATATTTAGGAAAGGGTAATGACCGTTATTGTAAATTTATCTGGCGTCGACACTAGTACTGATAGTAACACACTCACCGATAGGTAAATTCAAGTGATCTTCGAAGTCTTCTAGCCATATGATAAGGATTTTCGTCGTGTAATCCCTATTACGCCTTCCGCTACCTGTAATGAAACGGGTTTTATACTATTGGATTTGCCCATTCTCATTTTTAAGTGACCACTAAAATTATGAAAATTACATCCATGACGAAAAATTTGGATGATGCCCCATTACCCCGTGCCATACAAAAACTTAGCAACACCGGACAACGGAACGTCCATTCAATTTGCACCTCTATGGCGTACGAGCTTACACCAACACAGGACAATAAGGGATCCTTCCATGCTGTGTGTTCAATGGTCGCCACTTCGCCAGTTTATGTTTGTTCACAGTTTCTCCGAACTACATGGAGTGATTTTAGACTACACGATTTCGAGCCGTATAATTGTGGAAGAAATGTTTAGTTTACAATATTGAGAGTTTACAATGTCTTGATATATTTTATAATCTTACGGAATTTGAAATTATCTGGTGACATATACCTACCTACAACGTGTAGCACAATGAACAAGAATAACTTTTATATGGAACAAGCCGCGATATCGCGCAAAAATTTTTTTGCGATTAAGATTTTACACAGTTTTTGGATTATGGATATCAGATAGGAAGTCGCCCCACCAGGTTTGACTGGAACCCATCATCATCCACAGCCCTACTTCATCCACAGCTTCTTCTTCTTCGAGTCGATGGTTAACTCTTTAGATGTTTTAGGCTCAGTAGGTGTCCGCATCAATTGCTGTGTCGGTGGCATTCATCGTGCATGGGCACTTGGGGCACTCCAACGTGTGGTTCATATTCTGGAGGAGGAGGATTCTACAGGAGCACCGCACTCACATTGAGTATCGAACGGGTCTATGAAACCCCATTTCGCCGAGTTGTCTGCACCGGCCTACCTTGGTTGCTATTAATTATTTTAAGTTTTGCTGTGCCCGACAGGGTCCATAATTGTTTCTATTTATTAATTCTACCACCTGTTTATGTGTACATTATGGATTGCAATAAACTATTTGAGATTTGGGTGCGGAACTGATTCACTGCTTTCTATATAGGCCATTGCAGATCACTTCCAGGTGGCAGATGCTCCTNAGAGCGCGCGCAGCTTGTCGTGCACGTTCTGTTACACGTTGCATAGTGATAAAGGAAGTCGTATGGACGTACCGGTGAGCTGCGCGGCGGGCTGCTTGTCGAGGTCGAGCGAGAGCGCGCGCAGCTTGTCGTGCACGTTCTGTTACACGTTGCATAGTGATAAAGGAAGTCGTATGGACGTACCGGTGAGCTGCGCGGCGGGCTGCTTGTCGAGGTCGAGCGAGAGCGCGCGCAGCTTGTCGTGCACGTTCTGTTACACGTTGCATAGTGATAAAGGAAGTCGTATGGACGTACCGGTGAGCTGCGCGGCGGGCTGCTTGTCGAGGTCGAGCGAGAGCGCGCGCAGCTTGTCGTGCACGTTCTGTTACACGTTGCATAGTGATAAAGGAAGTCGTATGGACGTACCGGTGAGCTGCGCGGCGGGCTGCTTGTCGAGGTCGAGCGAGAGCGCGCGCAGCTTGTCGTGCACGTTCTGTTACACGTTGCATAGTGATAAAGGAAGTCGTATGGACGTACCGGTGAGCTGCGCGGCGGGCTGCTTGTCGAGGTCGAGCGAGAGCGCGCGCAGCTTGTCGTGCACGTTCTGTTACACGTTGCATAGTGATAAAGGAAGTCGTATGGACGTACCGGTGAGCTGCGCGGCGGGCTGCTTGTCGAGGTCGAGCGAGAGCGCGCGCAGCTTGTCGTGCACGTTCTGTTACACGTTGCATAGTGATAAAGGAAGTCGTATGGACGTACCGGTGAGCTGCGCGGCGGGCTGCTTGTCGAGGTCGAGCGAGAGCGCGCGCAGCTTGTCGTGCACGTTCTGTTACACGTTGCATAGTGATAAAGGAAGTCGTATGGACGTACCGGTGAGCTGCGCGGCGGGCTGCTTGTCGAGGTCGAGCGAGAGCGCGCGCAGCTTGTCGTGCACGTTCTGTTACACGTTGCATAGTGATAAAGGAAGTCGTATGGACGTACCGGTGAGCTGCGCGGCGGGCTGCTTGTCGAGGTCGAGCGAGAGCGCGCGCAGCTTGTCGTGCACGTTCTGTTACACGTTGCATAGTGATAAAGGAAGTCGTATGGACGTACCGGTGAGCTGCGCGGCGGGCTGCTTGTCGAGGTCGAGCGAGAGCGCGCGCAGCTTGTCGTGCACGTTCTGTTACACGTTGCATAGTGATAAAGGAAGTCGTATGGACGTACCGGTGAGCTGCGCGGCGGGCTGCTTGTCGAGGTCGAGCGAGAGCGCGCGCAGCTTGTCGTGCACGTTCTGTTACACGTTGCATAGTGATAAAGGAAGTCGTATGGACGTACCGGTGAGCTGCGCGGCGGGCTGCTTGTCGAGGTCGAGCGAGAGCGCGCGCAGCTTGTCGTGCACGTTCTGTTACACGTTGCATAGTGATAAAGGAAGTCGTATGGACGTACCGGTGAGCTGCGCGGCGGGCTGCTTGTCGAGGTCGAGCGAGAGCGCGCGCAGCTTGTCGTGCACGTTCTGTTACACGTTGCATAGTGATAAAGGAAGTCGTATGGACGTACCGGTGAGCTGCGCGGCGGGCTGCTTGTCGAGGTCGAGCGAGAGCGCGCGCAGCTTGTCGTGCACGTTCTGTTACACGTTGCATAGTGATAAAGGAAGTCGTATGGACGTACCGGTGAGCTGCGCGGCGGGCTGCTTGTCGAGGTCGAGCGAGAGCGCGCGCAGCTTGTCGTGCACGTTCTGTTACACGTTGCATAGTGATAAAGGAAGTCGTATGGACGTACCGGTGAGCTGCGCGGCGGGCTGCTTGTCGAGGTCGAGCGAGAGCGCGCGCAGCTTGTCGTGCACGTTCTGTTACACGTTGCATAGTGATAAAGGAAGTCGTATGGACGTACCGGTGAGCTGCGCGGCGGGCTGCTTGTCGAGGTCGAGCGAGAGCGCGCGCAGCTTGTCGTGCACGTTCTGTTACACGTTGCATAGTGATAAAGGAAGTCGTATGGACGTACCGGTGAGCTGCGCGGCGGGCTGCTTGTCGAGGTCGAGCGAGAGCGCGCGCAGCTTGTCGTGCACGTTCTGTTACACGTTGCATAGTGATAAAGGAAGTCGTATGGACGTACCGGTGAGCTGCGCGGCGGGCTGCTTGTCGAGGTCGAGCGAGAGCGCGCGCAGCTTGTCGTGCACGTTCTGTTACACGTTGCATAGTGATAAAGGAAGTCGTATGGACGTACCGGTGAGCTGCGCGGCGGGCTGCTTGTCGAGGTCGAGCGAGAGCGCGCGCAGCTTGTCGTGCACGTTCTGTTACACGTTGCATAGTGATAAAGGAAGTCGTATGGACGTACCGGTGAGCTGCGCGGCGGGCTGCTTGTCGAGGTCGAGCGAGAGCGCGCGCAGCTTGTCGTGCACGTTCTGTTACACGTTGCATAGTGATAAAGGAAGTCGTATGGACGTACCGGTGAGCTGCGCGGCGGGCTGCTTGTCGAGGTCGAGCGAGAGCGCGCGCAGCTTGTCGTGCACGTTCTGTTACACGTTGCATAGTGATAAAGGAAGTCGTATGGACGTACCGGTGAGCTGCGCGGCGGGCTGCTTGTCGAGGTCGAGCGAGAGCGCGCGCAGCTTGTCGTGCACGTTCTGTTACACGTTGCATAGTGATAAAGGAAGTCGTATGGACGTACCGGTGAGCTGCGCGGCGGGCTGCTTGTCGAGGTCGAGCGAGAGCGCGCGCAGCTTGTCGTGCACGTTCTGTTACACGTTGCATAGTGATAAAGGAAGTCGTATGGACGTACCGGTGAGCTGCGCGGCGGGCTGCTTGTCGAGGTCGAGCGAGAGCGCGCGCAGCTTGTCGTGCACGTTCTGTTACACGTTGCATAGTGATAAAGGAAGTCGTATGGACGTACCGGTGAGCTGCGCGGCGGGCTGCTTGTCGAGGTCGAGCGAGAGCGCGCGCAGCTTGTCGTGCACGTTCTGTTACACGTTGCATAGTGATAAAGGAAGTCGTATGGACGTACCGGTGAGCTGCGCGGCGGGCTGCTTGTCGAGGTCGAGCGAGAGCGCGCGCAGCTTGTCGTGCACGTTCTGTTACACGTTGCATAGTGATAAAGGAAGTCGTATGGACGTACCGGTGAGCTGCGCGGCGGGCTGCTTGTCGAGGTCGAGCGAGAGCGCGCGCAGCTTGTCGTGCACGTTCTGTTACACGTTGCATAGTGATAAAGGAAGTCGTATGGACGTACCGGTGAGCTGCGCGGCGGGCTGCTTGTCGAGGTCGAGCGAGAGCGCGCGCAGCTTGTCGTGCACGTTCTGTTACACGTTGCATAGTGATAAAGGAAGTCGTATGGACGTACCGGTGAGCTGCGCGGCGGGCTGCTTGTCGAGGTCGAGCGAGAGCGCGCGCAGCTTGTCGTGCACGTTCTGTTACACGTTGCATAGTGATAAAGGAAGTCGTATGGACGTACCGGTGAGCTGCGCGGCGGGCTGCTTGTCGAGGTCGAGCGAGAGCGCGCGCAGCTTGTCGTGCACGTTCTGTTACACGTTGCATAGTGATAAAGGAAGTCGTATGGACGTACCGGTGAGCTGCGCGGCGGGCTGCTTGTCGAGGTCGAGCGAGAGCGCGCGCAGCTTGTCGTGCACGTTCTGTTACACGTTGCATAGTGATAAAGGAAGTCGTATGGACGTACCGGTGAGCTGCGCGGCGGGCTGCTTGTCGAGGTCGAGCGAGAGCGCGCGCAGCTTGTCGTGCACGTTCTGTTACACGTTGCATAGTGATAAAGGAAGTCGTATGGACGTACCGGTGAGCTGCGCGGCGGGCTGCTTGTCGAGGTCGAGCGAGAGCGCGCGCAGCTTGTCGTGCACGTTCTGTTACACGTTGCATAGTGATAAAGGAAGTCGTATGGACGTACCGGTGAGCTGCGCGGCGGGCTGCTTGTCGAGGTCGAGCGAGAGCGCGCGCAGCTTGTCGTGCACGTTCTGTTACACGTTGCATAGTGATAAAGGAAGTCGTATGGACGTACCGGTGAGCTGCGCGGCGGGCTGCTTGTCGAGGTCGAGCGAGAGCGCGCGCAGCTTGTCGTGCACGTTCTGTTACACGTTGCATAGTGATAAAGGAAGTCGTATGGACGTACCGGTGAGCTGCGCGGCGGGCTGCTTGTCGAGGTCGAGCGAGAGCGCGCGCAGCTTGTCGTGCACGTTCTGTTACACGTTGCATAGTGATAAAGGAAGTCGTATGGACGTACCGGTGAGCTGCGCGGCGGGCTGCTTGTCGAGGTCGAGCGAGAGCGCGCGCAGCTTGTCGTGCACGTTCTGTTACACGTTGCATAGTGATAAAGGAAGTCGTATGGACGTACCGGTGAGCTGCGCGGCGGGCTGCTTGTCGAGGTCGAGCGAGAGCGCGCGCAGCTTGTCGTGCAGCTTGGCCGGCGCCGCAGCCCCGGGCGCCGCCCCCGCGCGCTCGGACTCGCTGACGCTGCGCGAGTAGGTGCCGGTGGCGCTGCTGCCGCCCGACACGTCCCAGCACGAGCCCTTCTCCGACCTGCGCCAAAACAGATGATGAATTCGAAATATTCATATTACGAACATCTAACGTTTTTCGTCACACTATAGAATCGGCACATTAATAAAATTATGGAGATGAATATATTGTCGCCAAATCACAGATTATGGCCATTTCATAAAATAAATCGCCACTTCATGAAATGGCCAATTTTGCGAAATGCACACCAGTTAATTATTTGAAATGGCGTATAGCCTTTTGAACCAACGTCGCGTTGGACTACAAGACATAAGCTGAAGACAAGACTTGGGACATGATCAGCTTTAAGCAAAATACGCTTCAATATTACACCAACCGATAATTGAATGAAAATACTAACCTTGTTAAAATATACTTCTTCTTAAAAATTACTTCCAGGGTTTGTCGTTAACCTTTGTTTTTTCGCATCGCGGCCTTTAAGCATTAAAAACACACCCCATTTCTTTTGGCATAGAGGTAATTTTCCACTAACAGCTCAACGTGAACATATCTCAGTTAATAGTCTTACCGATTGGACAAGCAAGAGCCGTCGACGTCGGACTTGATGCTATCGTTCCTGTCCTCACTGTCCGTGACTTCACGCCCGGAAGGCACTACGAAGGCTATCTCGTTCGTCGAGTCCGACCAGTAAAGTACCTGAAAGCGATGTTATCTCAATTAAAATTCACATTTAACGCAATGTTTATAAAGTTAAAATTATATTGAAACCGAACATGGAGCATATTTTTATTAGGGCTACACAAATACAACCTATGCTATAACGCTAAAGTATAGTAATAGGTACATAATAATGGAGAACATGGCAATGATCGGAAACTATCCGAGATAGTAAATTCAAGCAAAGACAAAAAACTTAAAAAATATATAATTTCACTTTTTAGTGGTACCCCACACCTAACAACACCACTGGAAAGTTACAGGAAAGCAAAACACGCAATTTCGTTTACTTGGGTGATATATTTTCTCCAGCTAATTTTGATTTAAAAACCAAACTACTGAATCGATTTTGATGAAATTTGGGACCAATCGGAAGTTATATACTTTCACATGAATAAAGATTTTTTCAAATTGGTTCATAAATGAAGAAGTTATAAGGTAACAAACATAAAAAAAATACAACCGATTTGAGAATCTCCCCCTTTTTTTTAAGTCGGTAAATAATAATAATATTCTTTATTGTTTTCTCATATTGTCTTGTGTATATCAGGTGAGAATGTTATCATTAAGTTTGTTGAACCCACTTTGTTGAACCCATTTTGAGCGTGTTTATAAACATCTTCCCACGTGTCACCATAAAATAGTAATGCAGTGTCATCGGCGAAAGTAATTATTTTCCCATTGGTCAAGTCTGTGTTACATGGGGTATTGATGTAAACTAAAAACAGGGTCGGGCCAAGGATACTGCCTTGTGGGACACCATATTCAATCAGCAGCTCATCACTAGTTCAAACATCCACTCTAACAACCTGTGTTCTACCTTTGTGATAACTCGTAAACAAACCCAGTGGCAAACTTCTAATTCCCAAGTGTTCCATTTGATCAAGATGGGGAGAGACACTGTGTCAAACGCTTTGGCTAAATCTAGATAGATGGCTATGATCTTTTTCTTATTGTCAAGTTTAGATATTATAAATTCCGTTAGTTGCTGAACAGCATCTGACGTTGATTTATGTGCGCGGAAACCAAATTGGGACGGAGAAAAAATATAATTTATTTCCAGAAACTTAACAAGTCTGATGTTCATCAGGCGCTCCAATATTTTAGACAGTGTTGGAAGGATAGAAATAGGTCTATAATTATTGTCACAGCATCTATTTCTTTGAAACCGGGACAATTTTAGACTTTTTAATAGCAGAAGAAAATACACCCGGTTAAGTAGGATTAACCGATTAAGCAACAGTCAATCGCATAGGTCGTTTTCGTTGACGTTTAAACAGTGAATGAAGAATGTCTTTAAACCTGCGAGGGTTTCGGAATTTGTTCGAAAGAGTCACCGCGGCCCTGGAACGCAAAGGGCATTAGGAGGAACACGAATTAGTTTTATCAATAAGAGTCTGACATTCGCTTCCGCTCCGTCCAGAGCGGAAGGAGTAATTTAACAGATCGCTTTTAGCGTTATGGCCGCCTATTGTGGTATCCTATGTTATGTTTTCTTCATAATTATTTTCTGTAACTTATATGGTGTACATAATTTTATTTAGATTCACGGCAAAAATGCGTACCTGTTCTCTAGCGTCGTATATGGCGGGCGCGTGTTCTCCGTGCGGCGGCGCGGCGTGCGTGCGCGCGTCGTAGCTGGTGTGCACGTGGCCCGCCCAGCCCGGGTGGCCGCGCACCAGCACCGGGGTGCCCAGCCTACAGCACATTCACATTAACTACACTGCCACAACTTTTAATGCCGACAAACGACGTAGCAGCCCAGGCCCAGAAGAGCATACAGGGTGAATTTTTCAAGCGGGCGTGGCCAAATCCGAAACTATAAGGAATAGCAACAAATACTATTTTTTTTTTTTTATCGAAATCAATGGATTTAACAAAAAAACCAATGATGCAGTTTTCCTAACCGGGAAACTAACTGGCTGATTTTGAAAAAAAATAGTTCAACCACAGATTTAATTTGTGAATATAAATGTAACCTTTTAGTCGTTTTTCGAGGTCTATTATTACTGTATTTTGATATTATTTCTTTACTGTATAGCAGCTACAAAGCACCATCCTTAAATATTACCACGCACTTCTAAAAAATCCTGTATAAAGTGTGCACTTTCCTTTATTATTACTTCCTAGAATTTGCACTTTTGGATGGTGTAATAATACAAGGTGTCTTTTATTTTTCAAAATGAACCGGTTTGTTTCCTGGTTAGGAAAGCCAATTTTTAAATTAGTTACTGGATTATGTCAAAATGCTGATATTCAGCTGCAGTTACAAATAAACTCAACCCCAATATAATTCGGGAAAGGCTAAGCTAGGCTGTTCGAAAAAGTCACCGCGACCCTGGAATGCACAGGGCATTTGTGCTCACGGATTGGGTACACGGATGGGTTTTAGTCACTGAGAGTCTGACACTTTCTTCCGTTCCGCCCAGAGCTGCAGGAGTCATTTGATGGTTTCTCTTCCAAGAAAAAAGGCTATCAATTGGTTTCCATACCCTCTGAGCATGCGCACGAAGGCGGGTGGCACGGTGCTGAGGCTGCGGGCGTTGTGCACGATGTCCGTCGCGCTGAGCTGCCCCGCGCGCGCACAGAACACGTGCACGGTGACAGCTGCGCGCGCGCCGCACGCGTCCACGCGCCGCAGTGCTGACGCGAAGCCTGCTGCGCCCGCGTCCAGCGCCACCAGGCGGGGCAGCGCGCCCTGGGGGGTCAATACAACACGTGTACCCGGTACCAGCAAGACAGCGCTGCCCATGATGGACAGCACCGACCCATTTTGGGTCAACACACAAAAAAGCGAACTAAACTCAAATTTAAAATTTCAACAACTACGCTATTAGCTCCTTTTCACTCCGATGTCAACTGGACTTCGGGGTGAAAAGCCGCTGGAAGCTGAACACTTGAACATCACTTGAAATTTAAAATTTACTGACCGCACAGCAGACACAATAGTTAACAATCCGCAAAAACCACATGCGGTTCATGGGACAGTACGATAAAGTTTTTTAGTCATTTGATTAAATATCGATATCCACACGTCTGCAAAGTTTCGCTACCCAATTCAAATTGATACAGTACAATTGACTTTGAAAAAACCTTACCTCATCAAGATTTTTCATGAAGTTACCTTTTTATCGCCGCCGATGTTCAGATATCCGAAATGCGACAGGAACAACCTTGCAGTCTGGAACTCTGTCACCGGTTCCGGAGGGATGTACTCTTCGGGAACCTACAGATAAAGAAAACAATATCTTTACAAAAAGTGCGTGACCAGCCTTCTTCTGTAGATCCTGCCTACCATCCAATGGGGAACAAAGCGTAAGTTTATGCATACTTATATCTCAATCTCGCAGGAACAGCTCAACAAATTCTATTAAAATTTACCACATACATCGATTGTGTCTAAAATCAATTCATTCATTTCTTCATCAGATTTGTCTATTTATGTAATTTGCGTGAAGCCGCACCCGATCAAATGAAAATAAACGACTCTGAAGATCAAGTTCAGTTGTGTCCTTTTCGGAAATCTGAAGTGGGCCTCTGAACACAGGCCTCATATCTGAAACTTTTCAGATATAGTCTCGGTGTTCTCTCAACAAGCCGCACCTACTCAGAAATCAATTTTTGACGTGACAATGTCTAATAAATCGATGAACACCGGCTGCAGGCACGGAAAAGGATGACTCATTGTAACGTTACGCTCATTGTTACGTTACGTACATTGTAACGTTACGATCATTTCATCAATGTTCTGTTATGACATTGTCACGTTTAACTATCGTACGTAAACCGACTTTACAGACAACCAATTTTTTGTTCTGAATATGGTTGCTCCAAAACCCTGTCAGCACCACTCCCGCTAATACCTTTCATTCGAGTACAAGTTAAAGTTTTGCTAGAGATAGACAAAAGAAGTGCCATCTACAGCAGACGCCACTCAAAACCATAAACACTTGAGTCAGTGTCTGAATCATGATGTCCGTCGAAAGATTTCTATTGCTGGATATAGGAATACCCCAAATGTCGCCAGTCTTTCGGCCGATTGCCAATAGGGTATTTGGCAACTATCAAACATCTACATGAGTGAAAAAATATATCTTTCACAAATCTTATATCTTTCGAATAACGAAAGATATAAGATTTGTGATAAAAAATGAACAAGTGAAAAAATTGAATCACGCTTTACGCGTTTTTTCTTTTCTCAAACTTTGAGAAATGTAATAAATAAGATCCCGTCAAATACCCTACTATATCATCATTTCTCAAACTCAGGTATTTGCGATACTGTTTACTAAGGTTACTCATGTGGGTCCCAGAAAACGTCTGGCGGCATCGCAGCAGACCCAGGCGATTATGGCGGGACGAGCTTGACGCCTACCGACAGAACCGGTCGGAAGGAAGAAAGGGAGGCCTTTGCCTTCCAGTGGGACGGTACAGGCTAAAAATAAAATTAAAATAAGGTTACTCACAACATTATCTTCGCTTTCCTTGACTTTCCTCTCGATGGCAGCTTGTTGCTCCAGCAGTTTAAACAGCGTGGGCGCCTCAGGGTCGTTCAGTTGACGAAGTACTGCTTCAAGACTTGGGAAGGCCGAGTCACTGGGAGGAGAGGACTTGTTGCTTAGTTTTTTTTATGTGACTTACAACAGACAATACACAGGGTGAATTTTTGAAGTGTGCATGTATGGCCAAATCCGAAACAATGAGGAATAGCAAAAAAGCCGCAAC